>JANBQC010000661.1:0-14769 GCA_027576995.1 Dimargaris cristalligena
AATCAAGGTTAGGCCGGTATTTTAGGTACACTTACTCGATAGCACTAAAAAGGTTGTTAGATAGGTATTGATAAACTCGATAAATTCGGCCAACCCAGCTATGACTCGTACTAAAGTGGTCGCAATCCAGAAAAAAGCTCCATCCAGAAACAGAATAACGAACAGACTGGACTGCCGCGCCCGATGGGCCCGCATAATATTGATTAAGAACTGCCACGATACCAGGCAATTGAAGAGGAGGTCACACGCCACGAACAACGTGGTGCTGATCCGCTCAAAGGCGGAGGTGCACTGAAAATCGAGAACCTCCGATTGGATATGGACCATACTCACCGCGACGATGTGGAAACCCACCAAAAGGCACTGTAAACCGTACATGAAGTAGAGAAACCACGGGGCCATATTACTGGCGTAATATGCTTTGGTAATGATAATGAAGCCCGAAAAGGTGTTGGATACAATATGGATTATGTAGAAAACGGCGGCAAAACCGAGACAGGGCAAGCGGACGTAGTCACGAAGGAGAATAACGATGGATAATAGGGCGATGATTAGGTTCATGGTAAAACACTGTAAGTGGACGGACTGCCGGGTTTGGTGGAGGGTCCGGGACGATACAAAGAGGGCGTAGCCCATGATAAGCGCCATGACGGCGGATGCGGACCGCGAAGCACCAGTGACCAGGATAAGGTCGTTGTTTATCTGGAACTCCTCGGACATGGTATATCAATCGATTTATAGTAATATCAAGGGGAAATAAAAAATACACAAGTAGACTATCTAAGTAAATAAAACGACTAAAAAAGGGTGGATCGGGATGGATAATACATGCGAATAACGAAAGTACGTATCAATTAATGCGTAGGCCCACAGGCTGAATAGTAGCAGCTTTCGAAGGAAGGGCGGTGTGTGTTCTAGTGTTTGTTTACCACCCGGACCTGCTGGAGACCAACTGAAATATACCAGCCTGGCCATTGGCAGATGTAACAAAGGGGGGGGGGCTAAGGAAAAAAGGGGGGTTGCTGTAGTGTTGAGATTAAGAAAAAAACAGTGAATAGTATCTTGGAGTTAGTAATGGCTAGAGAATCGTGTAAAGGATCGGCTAAGTGGACTGTACATCTAGCTATATATACTTGCGGATATAGGTAAAAGACTAGCAATGTTTAGAAATTAGTTGGTGTGAATAGGTGGGACGACCAAACGTAGGGGAAAGGAAAAAGGCGAGGCATCGTGGAGATCAGCCGGGGAAGGTGCGTGCTGTGACAAGCCCAAAAGGGGTTCATTTTTAACACACGGTTCCTGTTGTAGTGTAGCCATTACCGGCTCATTCACATCATTGAATTGGACTAATGCGGACCAGCCTAAAATCCTTCTCAACCATCTCACTTACCAGCCGTGGTAGCCCGGAAATTCTGGTATTACAGTGCACTTTATTAATTCACAGCCCCGGACCAGTGGCCCGCTTACGCTGCCTTTTAACGAACTTAGCCATTCTAGGGAGGTTGGTGCGATGCATTGTTGTAGCTAGAACTTTCCTACTCTTTGATTGCATTAAATATACCGATGCTTGTTAATATATATATATTCTAGATAATTCACTAGGCTGGGGTCAGAGGAGAAAAAAAGGGGGGAATCAGGTAAGGAGTTCAGGACAGGTCTTTTTCTTTGCTATACATAGCTGTAGGGGGTCGCTTATTCTGTTGTGGGCGGGGTTAATCGAGTGTCAGTTATTCTAAGCGAATCTTTGCAGAAAAAATACCACCAAATATCGTAAAAGTAGTAGCGGCGATCATTTAAGGAGAATTGACCTTCAAAGACCGCCAAACTTACCATGGTTCCTCAGTTTCTCCAGATGCACCAGGCTGAAACCAAGAGACCAAATACTTAATGGCCACCCAGGCCGAGAATTAACTGTTATGGTACACCCAAGGTTATTGTAATTATAGTCACACCCATTGAAGCTCGTTGTCAGAATTTGAATTCATACCAATGGAAGAAACCAGCCAACGTTTAATAAACCAAAATCTAGTGCCATACTATCTAATTTCAATACGTCCATTACGATTATTCAGCGATTCTGAAGCACCTTTAGTGTGTATTTTTAGGGGATGAAGGGGGGAAATAAAAAGATCAAGTCAAATCGTGCATTGTAGTCCAATACTCGGCTAAGAATCCGAAATATTGATGTTGACACGGTGTCAACAGAATTATGCCATACCAAAATTGGGAAGAGGAGGAAGGGGATCGATTCAAAAGGTAATAAAAGCTCCCTGGCGTAAAAGGAAAAAGGGGAGCAAAGTGAATACTATTATTGATACGAGTGAGAATAATAAGAGTGTGTAAAAAAATACTAATAGGGAAACGAGCCGATGGTAGAAGGGGAGGGAAGAGGTGTATAAGTGTAACGCTTTATCCCATCATGGCCGCATCATTTTCCGACTTCAGCGAGACACGCCCGGCCCGAAGCATTTCATCGACCAACAGCAAGTTACTGGCAATCACCGCACACGAGTGGAGCTGATGGCGCACCACACGGTAGTTATCCCAGATACCCTCCGTCTTGGGGTCCAGTACCTCGCCGGTCCTCAGGTCCAAACCCACCACATGGCCTTCCTGGTGCTCATCCTGCAGCATGACGATGGTATCCTGGGCGTCGTAGCCACCGTTTTGAGCCAGCACTTTAGGGATGACCAGGAGAGCATCAGCGAAGGCCTGGACACCCATCTTGGCGCGGCCCTTGATACCGGCCTTGAAGCTGCCGGACAAGTGGGCCGAGCAGGCGATTTGGAAGGCGGCCGCACCGGGGACCAGGTAGGGGTCCTCCAGGGCATTCTTGACCGCCCGCAGACCGTCACGCACCGCGTCGTTAATCTGGGCGATGGAGTGGGGGTTGGGCCCCTTGATCAGCAGGGTGACGGACTTAGGGTCCTTGACCTCTTCCACGAAAGTGTACTTGTCCTCTCCCAGCACGTGTTCGTAGACCAGTCCAGCGTAACCCAACACATCGGGGGTCAGGTCCTCGACGGAATTTTGGGCCACACCACCGCACACCAGCTGGAGACGCTCCATGTTGCGGCGCTTAGCCCGGCGGAGGGCGAAGATCCCGTTCTTGGCCAGCACATCGAGGGACAGGGGGTCGATACCCTTCTGGTTGATCAGCACGAAGTTCTTGGGCTTGCCCTCCTCGATGCTGTCGCCACACACCTGGTTCTTGAAGTCCACGATCTTGCGCAGCTTAGCGTCCACGAACTTACGTTCCGATTCCACCAGCTTGTCGCGCTGATCAGCGGAGGAGTAGAAGAAACCGGAGTTGACTTCCGTTTTTTCGTACTCGAGTGACACGTTGAGGGTCAGAATGAAGGCATTCTGCACCCGCTTGGGCATATCGGGGTGACGGGGACCGTGATCCAGGACCAGACCCCGGACCAGGCGCGAGTCGGTTTCAGAGCGATGCTGCATCTTCATGACTTCAACCATGTGGAGATCGATGGGTTCGTCGGGGCGCTGGATGGCCAGCACGGCGTCGACCGAGGCCTCCGTCAGAGTATCGGCCAGGGCTTCTTGGACCTTGGTCCGTAGGGCCGTCCGGGCAACGGAAATAAGTTCTTCGCGGTCCCGCTTGGGGGTCACGCCAAATTTATCCAGGAAAGCTAGCGCCTCCAGCTTGGCCGCTTCGAAGCCCTCGGTGATAACCCGCGGGTGCAGACCTTCGGAAATGTACCGCTCAGCCTGTTTCAGAAGCTCACCGACCAGAAGAACGACACCCGTGGTACCGTCACCGGTGATCTCGTCCTGGGCGGTAGCGGCCCGGGCAATCATGGCGGCGGTGGGGTTTTGGATTTGCTATTCGATTAAAGATATTTAGTCAATAGGATGAAAGCGGCGATCTAGGGTTAGAAAGTAGATACTAGTGGATTAAGAAGTGTCTAGTTAAAACCAGTCATAATAAGGTTAATGTAGTATCCGTATAAACCCTACCATTTCACTGAGAAGCACTTTGCCGTCTTTGGTGATCTTGATGCCACCAGCACCATCCACTAACCTACAATAGAGTAATCGATAATAGTGCAATGAGAAGTAGGGAGTAACTATGGGTTAGCGATAGGGAACGACTATATAATTAATCCTGGGCAGCAAGTCAAAAGCCTGATTAAATAATCAGAATGGATATTCACTCTCAATAGATGGCCCTATATGTATATTGCAGCATTAATACACCAGCTGGCTTACATTTTAATGGTTCCCTTGGGGCCCAAGTTAGACTTGAGAACGTCCTGTAGACCGAGGGCGGCGGTGATATTGAGCTGCAAGGCCTGACCCCGGCGGGCCACCTCAGATTTGGGGTTGATCAGTTGCACAGCAGAAGACGCCCTGTAAGTATAGAGAAACAAGAGGATGGGGATATGTAGAACCAACACCGGGCAAGGCATGTCGTTAATCAAGATGTCCAGCACAACCGGCTTATTCACTGGAGTGGACCAACCAAAGTCTGACCCTATGGTAGCGGATAGGGTGCATTCCAGAGGAGTTAGCAGAAGGGGGAGAACAATCCGGGGGTCGGGGGCACGAAAGTTGATCAGGTCTAAATTCTCCGAGGGGTCGGGGCAGCAGTGCTTTCCTCCTCCCTCGGGTTAGGCAGTGCTGACCGGGGGTAGAAACGGGAGAACCTACATTTGAATATGTGAAAAGCAATGAAAGAAGGCAGGAGGGAGAGGAACTGGGCGGAGATGATGAATCAGATCAAAAGGCAAATAAGGGGCAACTCGGGGTATAGTAAGACTGGGTCGGATTACTAAACGGTATAAGAAAGCCACACATACACACTCAGGAAAGGTGAGGGGGGGGAAAGGTAGCGAGCGGCAGCAAGTAATCCCTCAGCGGAGCGGAAGTCGCACTTGGGAATCACCAGGCCAATAGATCTTCCCGCGGCTGAGTTAAACTGGAGGAGACCACTCAGCTGGGCTACTGGTTATAATGCCTAGCCAACATATAAATAAGCCAATTTGTCTAGATTTATCCATTAACGTAGACAATGGTGACCTTTGGTTAGTGATTTATAACTCAGGTCCTATTTTCCGGTCTTATTCGGGGCATGTTGCTGGCTAAAACTCCCCCAACCTATGGTGTAAACCTGGTATAAATGATTACTACGATCCATAATTTAGGTCTCTCTAGGTACTGTCAAATGGCTGACATTATAGTCCCCCGAAATTTGGTGCATAGTTCACTACTCGGATTTAAATCTAAAGAATTAAATAGCAATGGCATACGCCAACTCAATAAAGCAGCATCTAAGTCAAGCCCTGATACTATATCTTATTTAAAAATATATGATCTCTTTATAACCACCAACTAAATAAAACGAGCAAAAATAGGGGTGAAAAAATAAAAGCCTCTGCATTGATCCAGGTTAATTAGTAAAAATGTAACTCGCTATACGTAGAGAAGGCCGTGGAACACATTTTGAGAAACCTGGGATCGAAACTCATTGACTAAATGGAAACCCTTTAAAAGGACAAGGAATCATCCGCTGCATTTTCGTTGATGACCTGTTCCTCACGCTGGGCTTGCTCCTGTTGCTGTTGGTAGTAGGCCTTCTGGCGCAGATACGCTCCTTCCTGGGCGGCTTTGGAAAAGAGAGCGGCCAATAGTTTGATGCCCGTCACCGAATCATCGTTAGCCGGTATTGGGTACGTGACGCAATGGGGATTGCAGTCCGTGTCTACCACCCCAATTGTGGGGATGTTGCTCGCCCGGGCCTCCGCCAGCGCCGGCTTATTTTCCAGCATGTTGAAGAACACCATCAGGTCGGGCTTGAACACATGGTTGCGGGTGGCGGGGGGCTGGGAAACGGCCTCTTCCCGGGTGGTTTCAGTGGTTGTGCGGCCGTTGGTCCGTTCGGTCACCACATCCCGGGTCTGAGCCTCCGTTGCGGGCGCCGTTTGGGCAGTCAGGGACGACGAGGTGGATATGATACCGGCCTCGTTGGACACTTCGACGGCATAGCGCCCTAATACCACCTCCGAGTTGGTCAACGTACCCGGGAGCCACTTACCATTCACATGGTACTGGCCGCAGGCCGTCGCTGCTTCACCCACTGGGTACACCATGTTAGGCCGCGTGGCAATGAACAGAATGATACCACCGGCCCGGGCCACCTCCCGAGTCGCATTAAGGGCCCGGCGCAAGTAAGCCACGGTGTGCTCCAGATTGATGATGTACGTCCCACTGCGTTGGCCGTAAATAAACGGCAGCGTAAAGGGGTTCCAGCGGGACTTGGAATGGCCCAAGTGGAGTCCCGCCGCCAACAGTTCCGCCATGGACAGTTCGTTGGGGGCCGGGGGATTCCGGTCGGGCTGGGCGAGACCTCCCGGACGGCGGCGGGATCCGATCCGGCTAAATTCAGGCATAAGGGACTGCAGACGACGGGTCAATTCCAAGGGTGAAAGTGGGACCGCGGGCGGACGGACCGGGGGAGCGGCGGGGGTGGCGATCGCATCGAGGGGAGCATCGGGCTGGAATGCACCACCGACTGGGAGTGGGTTGAAAGGTTGGGGATCCTGGCCTGGGAGGGAAGGTCCAGCACCGGTAGTGGTGGCCAAGCGGCGCACCGACCAGGTGTTCAGGCGTACAAGGCCCACTGGCCGCGTAGCTGAAGGGTTAAAGAGCAGCCGGGAGACCGCCATAGGGATATATGTATATAAATTAAGCAATGGAGGGGATTCAGAAGGGGAGAAGGGTTAAATCTAATAAGCAGTTGCACGCACCCTAACCGTAAGACAAAGGAATCTGACCAGGCTCTCGAAGCGACCTTGATCAGAAGGTGTGGTTCGCCTAATCTACGATTGTCGTGAGTTTGGTATACACACCCAACCTTAGTATCTCTCTCCCTCTCTCATACTAGTTGTATGGGTGGATCAAAGGGCTCTAATACGCGAAACCCAATCCAGAAGATACTTAGGCAGTAAGTCTGAGAGGGTATTGAAACCAGTCCAACCGAGTCACGTGATCATAGTGCCAATGGGATCTCCCCGCCTTCGTAACCCCACAATGTCTGGTGGCGTAGCAAAATTGTCGGAATCGTAGTATAGTCGAACCTCATCAAAACGACCTTAAAATCAACATTACTGCTGGGACTGCTGCTTACAATTACGAATGCTACTTGGTTACTAATAGTTGTATTCCATTTTTTTATACATATTCCTAATCAGCTTTACGGTGGGAAAGTACTTCCCCCATATCTGTACTTGAGTCCAGCTTGTTCAACAGGTCACATTAGTCGCCCCCGCCTACCTTATTGGTGAGTGCCTAATAAATGCATATGAGAGCATAGTTGGTGCAATTTAATGGTGTTGCCATTTTTTGATCGTAAGTTTAGGGCAACTGGGCGGAATTAATCGCCTTACAAGGAATGTGCATCGCTCTTAAATAAAGCAATATAATATTATACCACAGCGGGCTTTAGTACACTAGTTACATATTGAATAGATTCTAGCAACTATTTTATTTGAATTGAGAGTAAATTATGGCATAAATATATATATCGACAGATTTTCGCGTACAATATATTTAAGTATATCAACTATATAATTGGGAAAACACAATGGGGTCGGTTTGCGGAAGAAGCAATGCCCCTTCTGGATAGTGCATGGCAAAAATAGCTAGAATATCCGCATGGAACATAACATTGTTCTCGTGGAAGAGATACTGCCGAAAGGGGTGCATTAGCTATAGGGGGTTTATGTCCATGTCGCAGCAGGGTAATAGGTTCCAGATATTCTAATATTCGGAAAATATACAGTTAGAAAGCTGTGCTTTAAGACACGAAAATTATAGGATACCAGTGCCATTATACTAGCGACAATACATCCCGATTATACACCCCCAAAACGATATTATCAGCCACCTCCACCCAACTAGTTCATTAATAATGTTTTTAATAAATACACAATTGGCCCTTTTCGGGCCATAACCCATTACAAAGAACGGCCCTGAACTCACCGATTACAGTATCCATGGGTATTTCTTAACAGCTTGGACACAGCTTATGTTAGCAACCCTAGGTATCCGGTTAATGTTTCCTACATTTAGCACCATATGAAATTCACTTGATAATTCTTCATTTATAAGCACCGTCTGTCACGGACAAAATTAGCAAGATAAGAAGCCGGGATCGCGTGGTTTTGGTTTTTTGGGGGGAGGAGCATTGAACAATAGAGAAACAGGGCCCCGGTATTAATATAAATCATGATATATTTAGATAATGCAAAGTAGTGTGACAATAGAAAATATTTCCCCCACTGGAAATAGATAATGCTAGCGTGGGAGATGGGTATTAATGCTGCCTATGATGGGGGTAGACATCCGATTCAATCTCCGGAATAATATAGCCGTCTTGGGTCCGCATAAATCGCTGGGAATCCCGGCGTACACTGGGCAACGAAGTTGACGATGCCGTACTGAACGGACGAGTGCGGCTGGGGAAGGATGGGTAAGGGTCGTGCATTTGGGTAAGCTTGGAGTCGTCATGCACCGTGACAGGCACTGACATGGCGTCCGATTTCTCCCCCTGGCCGCCCAACATTGGTGCACGGGAGGATCGGGGCGTGGAGGTGGAGGTTGAAGGGGCGGGCGGGGGTTCAACTTTGGGGGGTGGTTGGGTCCAGCTGAGGAGCCAGTGGTACAGAATGGCACAGGTACAGAGGGCCACCAATAAAAGAGGCCAGAAGAAGCCTAGCATATCGGCCAGACAACCTACCTGGGGCACCCCTGGCAAGGAATTGCGAAGGGCGGGAAAAGCGAACAATAACACCGTGCCAAAGGTCAACAATTGCGGGGGAATCTCGCGGTTATTGAACACGGTCTGGTACACTAGTATCACCATGGTCAGGGACAATAGCCACATCACAGTAAGAAGGAACCCCGTGAAAAACAGGGTCAGGGAAGTGCGTCGAATGTCCACGGTTAGAGCGTAGCGGATGTGGCCGCCCTGGGTCGAAGTGAGCACGTCCACGTCAAACTTTACATTAGCGACCGTACCGTCCAGGGTAATATTCATAGGGACCGGTGTCCCCGCAGTGGAATCATTGTTACTCGAGACCGCCATACGGAAAGCCATGCGAATAGTCCAATAATAGCGATCGTAAGGGAAACTCCGTGGGTTACCCCCGGCCAGGGGCACGGTGAGGTCCAGACCACGCATCGGAATACTGGTGGTGAAGTTATAGATCTGCCCTTCGATGATGGCGGTAAGTGGAGCGGTCAAGTCGCCGGCCTCGTCACGGAAGCGACCCTGGGGTTCGAAGGCGAGGTGGACATTGCCACGGCGGTTGGGTAGGTCCATGGACAGTACGGAAATCTCCGTGGCGATATGGTCGGTGTCCCGGACGGGGAACTCCCAGGGGGCGCCTTCCCGGGTGATATCTTGCGAGAAGAGTCCGGCGGAGGTGCCGAGGAGGATACCCACGAGGGCGGCCAGGACAAAACCCAGGATAATGCGGCGGATTAGGGTGTTTTGCCAAAAGGCGGGCCGGGGTATGTGTAAACCCATGGTGGTGAGGGGGGATCTAACTGTTAGCCTGGGCGGATCGAACTAGATAACTTAGTAAAAAGAAGGGGGTAAAGATAAAGAGAGGGATAGTAAGGCGAAAGGGGGGAGCCGGTAGGAGGAACGAAGGGCAAGATGGTGTCCGGCTCAGGCCCTTTTATAGGTCATAGTGGGTGGACCAGGCGCAGGGAGAGGATATGGGCCAATTGTCAGGCCAAGACGTGTTGATTGATTAGGACTATTGTTCATCTAGATACTAATTGTCTGTGGGTGCTGAAGACGAGGCGCGGCTAATAGAATACCCACCCCTTTTCCATTTACACAGGTCCGTTGTCCCACTGGTGGTTTTATTCATGCAGTGCCGTCGTTGTCCAGTCAGCAATTCATCGAAGAAAGTCCCAAATTCAACCGCCAGAGTGTTGCTCTGTACAAAGGGCATGCATGGATAAGGTTTCTTGGCATTCGGACGAGAACAGGCTCCGTGGCCCATAGAAAGAGCCAAAGAAGACAACCTAAGAATGGCCTTCCTACCTGACTTATCAAGGCCTATCCGATGTCTGTGGAAATAGCTACTGCCGTAAGGAGGTATACTTTACATTAAATAACCCCGTCAGCTGTGGGATAATATTTAGCCCGTGGCCCACTTTAACCTCCCCAATATGTCCCACCCGCGTATCATCATATCCCGATAATTTATGCGCATACACCCAAACCAACCAACAACCCTAAAAGAGATATACGTAAAAAGCCGCTGGCCCATTCCCACTCTACTTTCACCATTCCACATTTACGATTCTCCTCTACCCACTCCGTGTACTCTGCTGTTATAAACCCCTCCTTCTTTACAAGCCATTTCCTGCATGTCGTACTCCGGCTTAGTGACCCGGGCCAAGGATGCCCTCCGCAAGGAAATTAAAAAAGGTACATTCATATATTCAACCTGGCTGGCCTTACTCACCTTGGGGAGGCCCATGCAAACGTATGGACTAGACTGGTCGGAATGCCCTCCCCCCGTTTGAAAGCCACCGATTATGATCCTCTTGCAGCCGGGTTGGGGGCCAAGGAATCCAATTTGTACCCCTTCCCAGTAGGTGTACCGAAAATAGTCACCGCCCGGGTTTGCCCCACGGGAAACCTCAGCATAATCGCGTACAAAAAAAACTACAACCCCTCATTGTATGCTTAACTATTTACACCCACCACCGTCCCTTTAGCCATGAGCCTGGAGCATTTAAAATGGAAGCCCGAAATGGACATGTACAAATTAAACACCGCCGCTGATGTAGACCGGTGGGTAGTGGGAAGCGATAAGGATATTGGCGGTAAGTGATGTCGTAGAATCCGCCACCACTAATACACTATATATTCCTCGACACTACCGAACATTTGGCCCAAGTGGGTTATATGATGCGGCAATTATTAACCCGGCCTGTCCTTATGAAATATCTGGATCCCTCCTGACGCTGTTTACTAGGCTATTCGACGGCCAAGCTGGAAATCACCGAGGCAAATACTGGTATGTACTCCTCATCCACGGATATCGTGTCCACATTCTCAGCTGCACCCAACTAATTAGGCCATGTTTATTAACCTTAAGAAATAATCCAGTACGGATCATCCACAGTCTTATTTACTAATTCATATTGCCTATATGACTGATATATATATATATATATATATATGCCTCTACTATCTATAAAACCTTTAACATCTCTCCCCTGTTAGGCCTTTTCCACGGCCATTTATCCCAGGATATCCCCAACGATGCCAAGATCGTACGGAGTGGGTATGCCGCCATACGCAGTAAAGTAAGTCTAGAGTTGACGCTCACCCAGTAAACTATGTCAATATACTGCCAATTAATATCCCAAACCCACGCACCCTTGCTATTAAATGATTTTTATGTATAGCCCATTTCGTCTAATGATTCGAATGACTATCCCCTAATTTACTGAATCCACCATCCCCATCAACCCCACTAGAAAAACGAAAAAGTGATGCTCCAGGAAGCCGCCTGGGATACTGTCCCGTTTCGGTACCTCTCTTTGCGTGTCAAGGGAGACCGTCGCAAGTATCTGGTCAATATAAGCACCTCAAGTTTTATCAAAACCGATCTTTACCAGCACCGCCTCTTTTTACGGACACCCGGTCAGTGGGAAATCGTACATGTAAGCAGCCGAATATACTCTTCCGTCAATTGTTTCCCTAATTATTACTTATATCCATTGTTCTCGCCCGAGTTAGGTTCCTTAAATGTGTAATGCAAATGAGGGGAGCCCTTGGCCAGATCGGCCTAATTCGATAGACCTGTATTGTATCTGCTAGCAAACACACTTACTAAACCATTTGATATATGCCTGTTATCATTTGCTATGTTCCATCATTAGCTTCCCTTCCGCTTCTTTGCCATGACAAACAATGGCTCGTTCGTTTCCCAGCACATTGATATGTACCGGGAAATGGTAGAAACCATCGGTATTTCCCTATCCGATAAGCAGCCTGGTCCTTTCCGACTAGAAATCGACTGGATTAAAGCCACTAATACCGAAGACACGGATGGTGATTATGACCGTATGGACTATGGTCGGATGAAATTCCGATTTCGCTAATTTCTCGTAATCTCGCCATATTCCACTCTATTACTATCACAGATATTTGCTGAAAAAATAAAATGCCGAAAGAACCTCTCTATTTTGAATGTACGATGAATAAAGCATGCCACTAGATACTTTGGTGTCTGATCGCTTTCGTAAGGATAGTACCGACTGTTTGAGTTTCTTTCGTCATCGGATATGATTTTTCGAATGCCCAATAATGAACCCGTTTACTCACCCTATTAATCCTTCCCCGTTTAGAATTTTCATAGATGGATCGAGGCTTAGTAAATTACAGGGTGTTGTGGCCGGGCCTGCTTAAACTCTAATAGCATATCCCGGCCAAACTATTTTTAGTTTAGAAACGATGAAGAACATTACCAAATATCAGTCATCATCTTTTCTCACCCAGTTATAAGCCATTCGATGGCTAGGCCGTTTTTCCAATATTCAATATTTAATATTCGATATTCAGTATTCGATATTCAGTATTCATAGTTCTTACTCACAACTCGAGGATCATTTAGTTATAGGAGTCTGGGGCATATCCCCAGACTTAGTACTCTCAGAGCCGCCAACATTGGTGGCCCTTTTTATTGCATTTTTATATAAATACCCATCGGGTATTCTCCTAATAAACAGGCAGTTTTACACCAAGTATAAGTTTACCAGTCAGTTATTTCGATCCACCGGTCTTGTTCTATTCCTATCGTCCATTTGGCCCAAGCCCATTCATTGTGCCTTATCTACCATACATTAGAAGGATCCCTGTGTGATCCCCGGTTGCCCTAGTTGTCCCTATCTGAAGATCAGATAAGAATTGTCCCCGCCAAGTGCGTGTTTCCCTTAGCTAGTTAGTTTTTCCCACTAGACCAAGACTGCTCCAGTTGGCCCTGATAAGGTTATCAGGCTATATTACCTTGTGGTATTAATTGCGACCACAACAGGGCTGCATTCCTTTACCAGCATCATTAATTAACACCTGGAACAATGTTTGTTTTCATCAGCAATTCTATCTAGCCCAAAATTATTACTGACATTTGACTTACTTCAATCTGAAGGTCCTGAAAGAAATTAGTGCAGTAAATTTGTTAGCCAGGTTTGGATGGCAGCAAAATAATTCAGAAAAAACAAACAGTACATAATGCAGGTAATGCTAAACATAAAATTATTCCTAATTACTAAAAAGTTATTCCAAAAATACTGGTTAAACCAAAAAGTATGGTGGAAATCAGTATGTAAATTGTAGTGGTTAACCACTCCCAATCTGCTAAGATTCCGTGCAAGTAGGCTTCTACCAGATACAGCACTGGGATTACTCCCAACCAACACTTACTTACTTGGCAGGTATGAGAGATAAACAATAAGGGGCTACCATTGGTAGGTACAAATTCACAATAAGGCCTAATTAATGTAGACAAGCTATATTGAAGGGTCCGAATCCTGTTAGGCAAGATGTATTAACATAATCTTCATATATTGACAAGACTTTAATGGCACAAATCTCACTCAGATAATAAAGCAGACTTGTGTTTACAATACTGAATAAAGAATCAAGCCGTGGTCGAGGATAGGGAGAGCAGATAGGTGATGTATTTATTGGGTCGTTGCATGAGAAAAGCCAAGCAAGATAGGATGGTGATATAAACGGAATAGCCAGAGAAGTTGGTAAAGAAGGCCAGGCGGCGGGTAATACAATTTAATAATGTTAGTGACTGGTGTCGGAGAAGTAGTGCACTGGGATGATGGACTGGGTCGACCAGGTGCGACTCCATGTGGGAGGCTAACCAGCCAGCTCTAAGCACACTAATTTTTGGAAGCTGGCAGTTTGGCCTGTTGAACCTTTTCGCCGAGCTTAGCCCCCACCTTCATTCGGGCCTCTTTGAATGGAACGGATCTGGTATCGACCTGGACTCGGTCACCCGACCGATTAGGGAGGCCAGCAATCTTGTCCTCTCTCGTATTAGAAGCCACAGAGGTCTTTGGAACTGGCTTATTTGCACTGTTTTGTAGAGCGTTCGCTTGTTCTGCGATGCTCATTCCCCCGGTAATGTTATATTTTGAGAATATACGACGTTTATGATGCTGGATAAGGGGGGTCCAGTAAACGTGGCCATCAAGTGAGTGGACAAGGTCCGGCAAAACAACGGCCAGTGCAGCGAGTGTGAAAACGGCAAAATGCATATTGTTGGGGCTGAGAGATGGTTGTTGTCCTTCAGTGTTGGTAGGTATGGAGGTATCGGCAGTATTTGAACTACGCGCTGGATACTGAAAAAATAGAGCAGAGGCGAACGAAAAGGTGTATGAGAATATAATTGGCAGTGATCGATGTGGATGATGGCATGAAACTAATAATGTGGATATCGGTGGTATTTATATAAATTGAGAGAATAGGGCCGAATTTCATGCTGTTCTTATTTTATTTATTTAATATAATCCCGGTTATATTAACGACCCCTCGATGAGGATATGGTGCTCCAATCGTTTTAATTATCACCGTTACACATCCCATTCACATCGTGTACGCCTTTTGAACTAGCCAGTGGTTGTCGCCGTGTCTCAGGTGGCAGCATTCCCCGTTCAGTACATCTCCAAATAGATGCGATAGTATTATGGCATTATGCCGTT
>JANBQC010000662.1:0-14683 GCA_027576995.1 Dimargaris cristalligena
TTGAAACTCCAGGGATATGGCTTATTGACAACATTCAAGTTTGCAATTTATGTGTAATGGGAGACCAGTAGGATGCTGCAATGTTTCCTTCTAATATTTGTATTTAGTTTAAAGTAAAGGGGGAGGTATCCTGGATGTTTATTGCTGGAAGATTCAGCATGAATATAGGAAATGAACGAACGATTGTCCCGCAAACCAGTCTAGATAAAGCTAGCAAAACCAATGCATTGCAGTATTATATACCAGATCACTTGTATGTCTAAAGCGTTGTTATTATAAATTGAATAGTAAACGAGAGCTCTTCCTGGAGCAATTTAATGTGATGTCTGAGGAGAGAAAGAGCCGCAAGTGACGTTGCTGGATGCCCTCGGTTCAGTGGTTTGAGCTAGGTAAAAGAAGTGGGTAGGCTTAGGCCCAGCTGTATAGGGCTTTTAATAATATATGTATGGGAAAATAGACTAGGAATTCATTTGGAGCCAGTAACACTTGCTCCATCCAACGGATATTTCGTTTTACAGCCTGGCGGAACTTCACCCATATCAAGATCTTCGATTTGGTAATAAATGTTACAGGTTCACAGGTATCTGCTGTCGATGATAGTAATTAGACCGCAAATTATCTTAAATATGATAGTATAGCAACTATATTCAAGGTTGGAGTGATTGTAAATAAACATCAGCCTGGCTAAAAAAAGGTAGCTGGCTTAATAGTCCTCGGCTGGATAGTTTAATTAAAATGTATTGAATGGCTTCTGTTATACCATGAACCCCGCTTGTGTCTACTAGTTCAGGGAGCGCCCATTCTGCCCACATTCGTCGGTTTATTAATCACCTTTTTACTTATGTTCTTGAATCTATTAGCATTATAAAAGTCAATTCATACTCTCGCCCACATCCACTTAAATATATATATATATACCATGGCCGGCCCTATCCGCTACATTCACCTCATCTCGTCCAGAGGGGACATTGTCTTTTCGTTCCTGATCGGTACCGGTGCTTACTTACTGTACGAGCGGGACCACCCGCGGGAGGACGGCCGCACTCTATTCGCCATGGCCCGACGCCATTGGTTTCCTAAAGCTGAGGAATCGACTCCAACAACTAACGTATAGGCGTTCTTTTTTTTTGGTGCTGACCTTCTCTCCTTGTTCAGCGGGCTTATATCGAAGGACCACTACACCCCATTTCGGAGTCTTAAGAGCCGCCCTCTTCAATCCCCACACCCACCATCTTAAGCTGCGCTTATATTTATCACTGGGCCATTTAGTACTTAAATATCCCCCACTTAACTGTTCATCTTCAAAAAGAATATAATCATTATCATGAACACAGCTTATAAGCTCTGTTACCGCAACATATATATTTTTATTGGTTTGTCAAGGAATAATACAGTTTGTAAATCATGTATAACGGGATGGATGGTACTTGTCACGGGCACTAGGGATATCGGATAATAATGGTGCCTCAGCGGACGGTGACAGGACCGTGAAAATAAACCAAATCTTATAGCCCAAGAGACGGATCCACGTGGATAGAAGAGGGGGAGGGTACGGTGTTATTACTATTACTCGATGCGGCTAATATAAAGCACATTGTTGCCTCGGATGAAGGCATCTCCGTATTTATTTTTGAGTTGACCGTTGGCGTATTCTTCGGTCTGTTCGAGGGCGATGTTCATGTAGCCATCGAGGCAAGCCAGAACACCTGCAGATATAGCATAACAACACAGGATACCCAAATGGGAATGTAGGAGTAATTAGGTGATGTTAGATAGTTCCGACCAGTATAAACAGAAAATCCCCCTTCTATCGGGCTTAACCCCCTAAAAATTCAGGCCCAAGACTAGTTCGGGGTTAGTTTATGGCTAAACGACTTGTCGACAAACATGGCAACGTTTTTATAACACCGCCTATAGGGATCCGGCAGACGCGAAAAGAAATAAAGGAGGGTCAAAAGGCCAAATATTATTTCTGGCCCTTCTTCCACGTCGGCGATGGGACGTACCTTTGTAGACGATGCCGGAGTTGAGTTTCACCACGACCCGGCAGCCCAGAATGGTGTTAAGGAAATCGGAGGGGGATTTCTTGGCGGGAGCGACGTCGGCCATGGTCAATAAATAGAAATGAGATCGGCGGGGCAGGGGGGTTAGCAAAATGGAAAGGTGCGACGTGAATCAAATAAGGGAATTCTAAAGAGCGGGATGTTCAGACTTGGAGGGGGCATGCGAGGGATCCGTGCAGTTTTCGTAGTGGAAGATGGGGGAGGGGACGGCGTGTGTAGTGTTGCTTAGGAGGGAGCTGTTCGACTATTCCCTTTTACTTTGCTCACTGTGGCATGATTAGGAAACCCCCCAAGTTGTCCCACCCCGGTGATAATAGACCAGGGTTTCGTTATTCGACCAAGCCCAGCACTATCCAAACATTAATTCGGAGAGCTTTCCAACGGCAGTTTTAGAAACTTAGTATGCTACTTATTTATTTATTTCTAGGATATTTCGGCTATAACCAGGCCTTTCTTTATATTATATCAATATATTCGTTAAGCTCGATAGTTGATAATAGCCGAGTTTTGCAGTATACGGTGCTTAAAAATCGCAACCACTCACCTTGCGGGAGGGTATTGTTGGGATAATATCTGGGTCCCCAAAAGTGCATTGCCTGTACAATCAGGTCGGCAAGTTAGCCCTGCCTAGCCACATTGGCACAGGACACCTGTTTAATCATCTCTCCCGGAAGCGCCTTCCCGGTTAAATCACCCCCTTGGTAGCAGACACTGTCCAGGCCGATGGAGAAGGGATTGATGTTGAAGCTTTTATCCTCATCGTGGCCATACAGCAGGGACACGGGTTGTTGGCGGGGATTATGGCTAGCAGTGGTGCCGCTGGCCCCAGGTTCCTCATGGTTCAGCTGGGTCCAATAATTGGTCCATTTTTCGATCCAGTCGGCGTTGTGGGGCACGAATACTTTAGTTAACCGGGTAGTGGTGTTAGGAGAGGAGGAGAGGACAGTAGTAGTAGTAGTGGTAGTAGCTGCCCCCACTATTTCCTCGGTGTAGAAAGGCGAATACATAGCGTAATGAGGGTCCTGGTTATTCCAGGGTCGACGAGGATCCAGGGCAGCATGGGCAATTAAAACAGTCGGGCCGGCTGGATTACGCAGTGATGGCATGGTAAATGATCGAGGCAGTTCAAGCACTAGCGGGCATTTTTCAATATACTCCCAGTGTTCAGGAGCCATGTTTCTATAGATCCGAATCGATACAGGGAAACCGTAGATAATTGAAATAAGGGGTTAAGCATATGTTCGCATAGTCATTAGAGCTTCCTCACCAAGGACCTGTACCAGTATTATCTGCAATCAGGGTCGAATCCATGTGCACGGTAACTGAGCGAACTCCCCCCAAGAATGAGGTACCACCCCGGACATCCCGCTCGGACAAATGCCTAGTATAAACGGTAAATATCACCCCGCAAAACTTACTCCGCCAATTCCATCATATTCGGGTGCCATTCTTCCGAAAATATCCCGCGCGCCTTTTCTAAGCGATAACTCAGTAGATAGTCTTCGTGATTCCCGCGTACGCACAGTGCCCCCACGGCTAAGGCAAAATCAAGCACCTCTATACTTTGGGTACCCTTATTAACCAGGTCCCCCACGAACACCACCAGGTCATTTTTGGGGTTATATTGAAACTTTTCGAGCAACAGGCGAAGTTCATTGAAACAACCATGGACGTCTCCGATCACTAAAATGCGTTGGTAGGTGTCCGGTTCAATGTGGATTTTTTGGAACAGTCGGAGTGTACTGCGATCGTAGAGACGGGGAACGGGGGCGGGCAATGGGGGGTGGGGGAGGGAGGGTGCTGCCTGACGGTCGACGGGGGCCAAGTTGGGGGGCAGCAGGGAGTCTGAGTTGCTTTCCCGAGGGGTGCTTTCTTCAAACCCTGGGTTAATGTTTGGAAGTCGAGTGAGATCAGGCAAAGGTGCTCTAAATACCTGAGCCGAACCACGTATGATGAAAATCACCAGGAAACCGATTATTATAAGTAAGGCTATTGGATGAGGCATGCTATAATAATGTGAAAAAAAAACTGGACAGTTCCTAAGGATAGCTGGGGAACTGGTAATCAAGTTCGAGCGCCTAATATCAACAGTATATCAGATAAAGCATTACTATGTCGATTCAAGGCAAATTTAAATCTCTTGGATAGTTTGGTAGAAAGAGGAGGAGGGGGGGCGGGGGCTTCTGTTTTAAAACGACACCATATAATAGACACATCCAAGGAGATTGCAGAGAAAGGAGCTAATTACTGGGGTAAGTGAGACAAAATACTCGATAGCGGGTTATATAGGATTATTAGTCGCTGTGAAACCACCCGCGCTATATCCTTCCGTGGTCCTCATTAAAACCAAATGGACGGACTAAAAAGGGCAGGGTTCACAAACTAGGAGGTGTGTCCACCATGGGAATTCTCCATCTATTGAGCAATACGGACTCAGTTTAGTTAAATGTGGCGGCCGCTTACCCGATAACCATATACAACCCCCACTCCTCTCCCGTCTCCTTCTTCCTCGCCTCGTTATTTTTCACCGTTGGGTTGGGTCACACGTTGCAAAAACTCCACTTTCCACTTGGTTTTTCACTAGCCGTCAACCCGCTCAATTAATGTACCACTGTAGATTGGGTATAATAGGTTCACCATTCGGCGGTACACTGAGAAATCGGGTTGAATAATTCAGAGAGGGCCCCATTTTAAAAAAACAATATTAGGGAAAGAAGGGATGGCTAAAAATAAATGCGTCGAGGGACCCATTCAGTATCTCTCTGGTTTACTAAACGCTATACACATTAATGGCGAGAGCGGTGACTTCGGTGGGATCGGGGACTGCGGCTGCGGCTCCGCATCCGACTACGACTGTGGCGACGCTCAGGGCGTGAACGAGGTGATCGGCTACGGCTACGTTTGCGCCGGTCCCTGTGATCGCCGTGATCCTCGCGCGTACAGCCATGGTCCCGGGGACGCGGGGAGGGCGAATGTGGACGTGGACGTGAGCGCGAGGGTAAGGGTTTGGGTGAACCCCACCGAGTAGATCTCGACGGCCGGCTTCGGGGTTCGTCACGGATGAATGAAGATCGTGGCATGCGCTCCTCACGGTGGTTACTCCTTCTACGCTCCGATGTATTACCGATATCTTCAGCATCCTGGCGGGAGTGGGAATGGGGCTCCGCCGAACGCTGATTGGCAGGCTGGGCCCGTCGACCCTTACGTTGCACCTGGCCAGCCACCCACTGTTGGTGTAAGTGGGACACCGACTGGGAGAAATCCACCTTAATCCGGCGGTCGTCAATCAAAACATTATTCATCTTAAAATAGGCCTGTTCGCAGGCTGCCCGGTCTCCAAATTCGATAAAGGCGTAGCCCAGCGAGTCCCCAGACTTGCGGTCCCGAATGACCTGGCAACTGATAATTTCTCCGAACCGGGCGAAAATAAGCTGGAGGTCGTCGTCGTTGGTGATGGGATTGAGTTTGCACACGAATAGGATGTTCTCAGGGGGCCGGATATCGGCAAAAGGGAGGTCGCCGATCATTTCGAGGGTCAGGGCCTGGGCCTGAGCTTCTTTCGACCGACGCTGTTTGGCCTTAATATCGGCCTCGTCATCGCCACTACCATTGGCATTGCCTGCTTGGGCCGCCTGCCCATTGCCGGCACCGGTACCCGCGTCATCGTCATCAATGGATTCGTAGTCCGCGATACGAATACTGGCCACTTGTTGGGGGGTGGGTAGCGGGGACCGGTCCGGCACGATTAGCCCTGGGGGATCCGGAAATGGGTCGTCCAAGACGATGGTATGGCGAATGCGGATATCCCGATAAGGAACGTGGTTACCATCGCAATGGGCCTCGTTGATGGCCTGCAGCACGTCGAGACCCTCGGCTACTTGTCCAAATACGGCGTACTTCCCATCGAGGTAGTCCAGGTCCGCTCCGGTAGTGATTAGGAATTGGCTTCCCGCTAATGGACCGTTGGGTAGCCCTGGGTCGTTTTTAGTGGCCCCACCACTTTTTTTCCTCGATGGTGCCGCCGACCCGTCCGTCGAATTCGGCATGAGGAGGGACCAGTCGGTGTCAGCCACCGATAAATCGGTACCCGAGGGCGTGGCAACCGCCATGGACACTGTACCCACGGCCCGGTGTTTGAGGCGGGGGTGGACTTCAGCGGGAAAGTACCGGTAGGCGGGTCCCCGTAAAAGGCCCCAGACCGACTCGCCCCCTTTTCCCGTGCCAGTCGGGTCCCCCGTTTGCGCAATAAAGTCCTTTTGGACCTGGTGGAAGGGAGTGTAGTTGAAGTACTTGAGTTTACATAGTTTAAGGAAGTTGAGGCAGGTGCGCGGACATTCGTCGTAATAAAGGTCAATGACGATGTCACCCAGAGAGGTCTCTAATAATACGCTCATGGCAGCCAGTCAACCAAGAACGCGTAACGGGGCAGAGTGAGAAGGTCCGAATGGGCCAATGCACTTATGTAACGGAGGGTGAAACTATACAGGTCAGATGGGCAAAAAGAATCAAACCAAGGCTAAGAGAACATGCGCAGCAATTGAGTCCCCTCGGCTTGGTAGAGTTTCGTATTTTTAACCCCTGCTGGGGCATACTCCAGCCAGGTACCCGCCAAATTTTCCTCATTAATAAAATCGAAAATGCACTAATGGAAGTGATTATCGCCCAGTTTCTCAACACTACCCTAGTATTTTTACCACTCATGTTTCCCCATGAAAACTGTAGCTTCTCCCTGTATTCTTAAAATGATCTCCCAGATCAATCATTAATTAGATTTCTTCATTCAACTAGCTAGTTCTTGAGGTAGTTGGAATAGAGTTCAAAAACCAGATTTTACTAAATAATGAAAAAGAAAAGGAAGGTGGATGGGCTTTGCAGTATCACCGTTAGTTTATATTCCATAATACAATAGTTGGGGCCGAGAAGGGATTATAACAGGCCGCCGAGATTATTCGCTAGTAGTCGTTCGCCGTCCTGTAACAGGTGAGGGGTATAAAAGCAGCATAATACGGGATGTAGGTGAATGGATTGAGGAAAAGTACATGGTTAATAGTCGAGCGCTCTGGACTTTATCCTCTAAATAGTTGTGCGTGGATAGCACCCTCCCCCAGTGAGAATGGTGAACATACATATACAAGACCCTGTTCACTTACCTTAAGGTGTTTGCCCAACGTGTCTTCAGCGGTTGGGATCTGGCCCAGCCGTTGGAATTCCTGCTTGACCCGGGAGTGTACATAGTTGTGATCCGAGTACTTGAGCTGCTTGATAGCCCGAAGGTAGCCCCGGTACAAGTGAAGGGTGCGAATGTGCAGGGAGAGTTCGCCGAGGGCGGCCGGATTGCTCATGTTATCCGAAAGGGTTATAGACGAGAGGTATTATGGTATAGGTAGTATCCGTTGGTGGGACGATCGAAGTGCGAATAAAAGGAAAGTAAACAGGGGATTGGCCGGTATGAGCTCTATCTAACGTACGAAAGCACCACACACCATTACAGCCTAGCATATGAATATAGAGAGAATGTTGGTGCCAGGGAAAAAACTCACTATCCTGGGTATTGGGAAAGTAAGTCTGGTAACTCGGTCGGGACATTCTGGATAGGGGGATCCATTTTCCCCGAGGCTGGCGTTGACTGGGTACGGTGGCATTATTCTGAAGGGAAGAGTCTCGTTCGCTTCGAGCTGGCGTGAGTTGGCTTACCAAGTGAGTATTTCCCTACTCAATTCTTCCTTGTCACTCCCTCCCTTATCCGCACGGTCTTCCATTTACATCGTGGTCCACATATCCTTTGTTTGGCTTCAGTCTATTCTTCAGTTTCTAGCGTCTTTTCACTCATCTTTCACCCGCTGCAACACGAAGGAAAACATTCCCCTATTCGCATCTTTCTAGTACATTTCCCCTATACTTTTATACCACTGCTACTATGGCTTACGATACGTTTGAGTCTTCCTTGATCCCGGAGGCCGGCGGTCCACAGATCCACATTCGGGAACTCCGTGACGACGTGGTCGACTTTGTGCTCTCCAACACCGACCTCAGTGTGGCCAATTCCCTGCGCCGGGTGATGATCGCCGAGGTCCCCACCATGGCCATTGACATTGTCCAGATCGAAAGCAACACCTCCGTCCTAGCCGATGAGTTTCTGGCCCATCGCCTGGGCCTGATACCCCTCAAAAGCAGTACCGTCGATCGCATGAAGTATACCCGAGACTGCAGTTGCGTCCAGGCCTGTGACAATTGTACCGTCGAATTGAGTCTCACTGCCAAATGTACCGACAATGAAACGTTGGAGGTGACCAGTCGGCATTTCGTGAGCAGTGACCCCAACATCGTGCCGGTGACAACCGACGACGACGACCCCGGGGTACTCATCGTCAAACTCCGTAAAGGTCAAGAACTCAAGGTCAACTGTTTGGCCAAAAAGGGCGTGGCGAAAGAGCACGCCAAGTGGAGTCCCGTGAGTGCCATTGGCTTCGAATACGACCCGCATAACCGGTTACGCCATACCCACTACTGGGTGGAAGAAGATGAGAAGAAGGAATGGCCCCTCTCCAAAAACGCCGTCGAGGAACCCGAGGTCCAGGAAGGCGACGTATTCGATTTTAACGCCGAACCTAACCGATTTTACTTCCGGGTCGAAACGGTCGGCTCCCTGAGTCCGGTCGATATATTCCAGACCTCCATTGCGGTTCTATTAGACAAACTGGGAACCATGCAAATCAAACTGGGGGAAGAGAGCGGAGAGAATACCGGAGGCGCCTACGCTGGAGGTCGTCCGGAGAACGACTATGGTAATGAGACTTGGGACAATTACTAGTTCGTCTTCATCTCCTTCTCCCACATTTATAAATTCCTGATAGCCGCCTGCCCTGCAGGGCGGGTTCTTGTCGCGCCTGTTTTTTTGTTTATTTTTTGCAAATTAGGCACAAGGTTCCTCTCTATGTATGTTTATTTATACCCTAAATAATTCTATTAAATCAATTAGTACTAGCGTTCAAGGACTGTGTTTTTAAGTGGAGTTCGTAGTACCCAGCGGCTGTAACTATCCTAATTACTGGTATTTGGGATGAACTGTGCCTGATCTTAACACTGATATACAGGAGCTGTCACACAGAGTGATATCAAGGCATTAGTTGATAAAGGGTGCCCCACATTTCATTCGATATGTATTGCTACTTGTCCAATCTACCGAACTATTGTGCCAATTGAATGTCTCTTGGCCCACTCATCTTGATGCTCTTTTGGAGAGTTTGGCGAGTAGATAGGCCTCCAAAGGGACTAAGTTTGCTTATAATATGGCCTCTGAGAGACAGTATAAGAAGTAATCGACGCAATAAAGTAGGGATGCAGTTCTTTTTATTTATGGCGACCACGGACAAAGCTTTGGGTGAGATGGGAAAAAGGCTCCGAATAAGCCCCTTATTTGGGATGTAGGATTATATTAATTATTATGTAGGCCCAAGGTTTAAGGCGCCCTGTTTCGCCAAGCGGTTGACGAACCTGCTCTTGATTACTGAGAAATAGGCTATGAGGTAGCCAACAACCCCTGCGCCATGAATAATGGAGAGGGGTTTAGCAGGCACAGCTACAGTTTAGGGCGGACCATTATGCAAGCGGGGTAGGTGCACCGCGGTTCAATAGATGAGCTTTGCGCGAATTGGGCCAGGCCACCCACCCAAAGTCCCTGTTGGATGGGAACCACACCCAGAATATTAGGGGGTTAGTCCATCACCTTACACTTCTTTACCACCAATACCTTGAATTCCTTCTACTCCGTACTTCAGTCATTGACCCCCCATTGCGCACACTCCTTTACTAGTCATCATCCCTTTATTCTACCCATGGACTGGTCAACCCGTTCCCGCTCTGTGCGACTGTCGCCCGCCACTCTCCTGGCGGCCCTACTGGTCGTAGGCGCCTGGTCGGAAATGGCATCCACGGAGGTGGTCACTGGACCGACGGTCAATCTCAACCAAAAGCCCTCCACTCCTCTGTACGGCGTACCTCCCGAATTACGGGCCCTTTACACCCCTGGCCAGTCGCCGGCCTTATTTACCTGCCTCGATGGCTCCAAGTCCATTCCCTTTACCCGGGTCAATAACAACTATTGCGACTGTCCCGACGGTTCCGACGAACCTGGCACGTCCGCCTGTTCAAACGGCCATTTTTATTGCGCCAATGCAGGCCACCGACCGGCCCTTATCCGGTCCAGCCAGGTCAACGACGGCATCTGCGACCCGGAATGCTGCGATGGCTCCGATGAATACAACGGACTGGCCCGGTGTTCAAATCGATGTGCGGATGCGCACGTCGAGTACCAGAAGGAACTGGACCAGCAGCAGGCAAATCGGCGCCATACCAGTGATTTAAAGGCCGCGTACATTCGGGACGGTCAGCAAATGATTCAGGATATGGATCGCCGAATTGGCGAGTTCCGAACCCAGGTGGCCGACCAGGAACGCGCAGTGGCCCGTTTACAGCGGATTAACCAGATTATCCGGGAAAACCACGAATTCTCGGAAAATGAACGTAAATTCCGGGCCCGACCGGGTACGACACTGGCGCAAGAAGTCCAATATGTCGTGCCCCGCATGGTCGAGGCCCTTACCCTCCGTGAGCAGCAAGTGGAAAAACTCGTTATTATTCTTAACCAACTCAAAACGGGCCACAATCCTAATTATCATGATATGGCGGTCAAGCGCGCCATTGAACGGTATGATCGGTTCGTTAGT
Source organism: Dimargaris cristalligena (assembly GCA_027576995.1). NCBI lineage: Eukaryota > Fungi > Kickxellomycota > Dimargaritomycetes > Dimargaritales > Dimargaritaceae > Dimargaris > Dimargaris cristalligena. The sequence goes on from JANBQC010000662.1 coordinate 10,790, forward strand.
CAAAACCCACAATATCATAGCCAAGGGGAGTCGGGCTCCGAACAGGTGATACTTGAAATATCGGACAATGAAACGGACGCATGGGATGTTCAAACCGAGCACCTTATCCAGCTGACCGAGGATGTGGTGGCTGTGGAGGAAGAACGTATTGCCGCTGAAACGGCCGCAAACGAGGCTTCCGTCGATAAAAAGGCATCCCTAGCCAAGGGTCTGACTGTCTGGGGAGTACCTATCGGCCTTTCCTTCCTTTGTAAGTCTCCCATATATATTTACCTACCATGCCTTTGGCAATTCCCGACAATTCCTCAATGTGCTGTTTTTATCATCCTTCTTATTGTGTTAACCACCCTCGTACATCCCGGTCACGATCCTTACAACCATGCATATATATAGGCGATTCGTTTAACCAGGGTATCCAGCGTCTTCGAACCACCTATACTTCCGTGGTTGGTAAGTCATCGTCTGCGCCATCATCGCAAGGTACCGCCGCTACCAGATATACGGGAAGTGATGCCGACCTTCCCAATGACCTTTTCTTTGACAATCTCGACAAGTATAACCAACTACTGATCGATGCGGAATCCAGCCTGCGATCTCTGCAGTCGGAGCTGGAAATCACGGAACACAAGCGGACTAAGGACTACGGCCCGAATGGCGAGTACGGCAAGATTGCCAATGAGTGCCTTCGCATCGATTCCGGCACGTAAGTTAATCCATTAGTTTGCATTTGGAATACTTGAGAGAACCACTGGGTTGAAGTAAATTTCATGAGATTATCCTGGCCAACCCTTTAAATACCACGATATTCCCGCTATATTGGTTAAGTGGGCTGTCGCAGCGTTTGTGTTGCCTTGGTTATCACTCCCTCCCCTCACCACGCTTCCGTTTGTCTACATTTGTTATTCTCATATATATATATGCCATAGGTTCACTTACACGGTATGCCTCTACGGCACTGTTACCCAACGAGACCGTAATGCCTATCATACGGTGACTATTGGGTAAGTTTTGGGATTCATTTAGAACCAGCTACACCAGACCTCTACCACTGATTACTGATTGACCTTCTCCAATATTATCTATTGATGGTAATTCGTTTCTTAGGGTCTTCAACGATCACTAATCACTACTTTGACTTTGACTTTGAATTGCCACTTGTCATCCCACTCTCAACAGCAATTTCCAACACTGGGGCATCTCCACCAATGATCCCTCGGATCCCCGGTTTTATCGCGAACAGCTGTACGGCGGCGGACAGCAATGTTGGGGTGGTCCCCAGCGCTCGGCTCATGTAAGTCAAGCGATTATAATCATATAATTACTATACACAAACCGTTCCTAGAGGATATAGAGGAAAGGGACGGCGAAGTGAGGCATCGCACCATCATCCACAGTGTTGGGCTGTGTAATTCAATGTTTTATATTCCTTTTACCATTCATTAGTGTCATTATCTGGTTTACCACAATGCTTGACAGTTTCAGAAGCACCTTCATAGTCGCTTAGTTGCTCCATTGACCTACTGCGATTTCAATATATTTGTATAAGTTACTAACAATCAGTCTTATTATACTCATCCTTGTAACTTACAGGTATTCTTCGAGTGTGGTGCGGAAAACAAACTCCTCGAGGTGTCCGAGCCTAGCACCTGTGAATATCACCTTAGGGTCATGTCCCCAGCGGCGTGCGATGTGCTTCCCGCTGATGGCACTGAACCAGCAATCGCTGTAGAAACTATTCCCCATCACCACCAGGAATTCTAAATACGGGTGTTTTATATTATTTATTTGTTTTCATCTGGAGCTATATTCTCGTACACACGCCTACGTATGTCTGTACTTGTTTTCGTGGTCCGATGAATTACATGTTTCGACTATGTCAGTGGTTTCGGCTGCATTTAGATAAAGTCGACTTTTTAGCATCAGTGGTGTGTAGGCCATAGTTGCAATGGTTCAGAGTATGGGCATACAGCCCTTAGTTGGTCCCAGTCGTCAGAATCCCTTATGGGCGGACCCGACCTATCGGTGACCACGGCCACTGCCAATTATTTGATACCGTATTCAAGACTCACCACCCTATACTCATTCAATGGCGTTTTAAATAGGAACTCGTAAATCGCGACTAGTAGATGCACTTGGCGTGGTTGCTCCAGAGGGACCTTATGCCAGAATACAGCGAAGGTAGATATATTGTCAATACCCTTGCAACTCGTGTATAGCCCATACGGGAGAGGTCTAATGCAGCTATAAAGCGAATAACTACGTCGAAATTAGGGTTATTTTGATGCCAAACTAATATTTTCACCAGTTAAATAACCAAGCGGTACTTCTTACCATAGGGTAAACTCTTAGTTATTGGGGGCATTGGTACGGCTAACTAACTGAGGGCTGATCGTGGGATTCGGGTTGGCTTTATATAGGTGAGTAGACTAAGAATACAAACGTAGAATACACCCACAATTTGTTGAAAAATGTTACCAGATGACAAAATATAATGAGACGGTGTCCCCCTTTTAGAGGGGACCCCGCCTTTATTGTCCAACGACAATAGATCAATATAGGGTCGGTCGGCCTTACAGACCACCCTCTTTCCCTTATCTTTTCTCTTTTTTTGTTAGGGTTCTCCCACCCTCACCGCCTACCCCACGCCTGCACTCTCCCTTTGCTGCGCGCGAGTTTTCTCTTTTCTCTTTTTTCCTTTTATTACCTTTTTCTCTTTTTCCGATATCTTAGCAACCAGTCTACTGGTCCTCACTTATTATGTATCGAAATTAGTACAATAAATTGTCGTGCAGGCAATAATGACTGAATTGCTGTCGCATAAAATCGGTGGTAGGTTGGTGTCACACTATTATAAAAGAAAAAAGGGAGTAGCTATTGGTTGGCTAGCTCTAGAAATGGGTCTCCTATAGAATAATATCGAGTTATCCGAAACGCCCACCTAGGGCAACGAAAACTGATATTGGAAACAAACTGTCGTCGAAAATAATACTGATGTATATACCAGTAAGCCCGAAATATAAGTATAGGCTATACTGTGTGTTGGATAGGCCGTTAAAAAAGATCAGTGAATAGTGAAGGAGGGCACTAGTGAGGCACTGGCTTTGAAAAATTGACATTGTTCTATATACACCAACCAAACTATTTAATGAAGGATAGCATCTTATTATATGTATTATTGTAGTAAACACCACTTACTAACCACCTTAGCCTCCCTGGGTACTTGGATTGGTATATCCCCCTGAATAATGGCAATGGGAGTATCAGCCATCTTGCAACAAATACTATAAAAACTAAATGAACAGCTAAACAATCAATCACACCATCACCATAACTCCAAGCCACTTTAAGCCACTATCCTGTTTGATAAACTACAATGAATGGCATAAGCAGCATGGATAAAATATTATCTGGGGCTACATTATTACCAAAAACTCTTCTAATCAACTCCCTTGATCCCATTGCAATTAGATATAAATACTGGCCACCCACAACCTTGAACATAATAGGATAACAATATTGTCACCTGGGTTAACCACTCTTAGTCCATCAAAAGTCCCAATGATAGGTTTTTAATGGTAGACGGGGCTTGGACTTGGCCAAGTGGGTCCTAGTGCTAGATAGGGGTACAGTACTAACTAATAAAGGCTACTAGAATTCAGGTGTAAAGAACTGAAATCAAATCCTTGAAAACTAACCTTTATTTGAAAAAATAGATAATAAGAAGGGAAAGGTGAGAATAGACTTACCATCCTAAGAGGTGGCAGCAAGGGGGTGTATTTATACTCAAAAGGGGAAGCCTAAATGAAAAGATAGATGTATAATAGAGAAAGGGAGAGAAGGTCCCAGAATATTGGATGACTAAGCAGAGGGAAAGGGAGGGGAGTTCCCAGATAA
>JANBQC010000663.1:0-14676 GCA_027576995.1 Dimargaris cristalligena
ATCTTTTCATTTAGGCTTCCTCTTTCGAGTATAAATACTCCCCCTTGCTGCCACCTCTTGGAACAGCAAGTCTATCACCACCTTTCCCTTTTTATCACCTATCTTTTTGAATAAAGATCAGTTTTCAAGGATTTGAGTTCAGTTCTTTACACCCAGAATGCCTACCTCACCAAAGTGGACATCAAGGATACCTATTTAACAGTACCTATCTATATGGATTCCCACAGTTACCTGTCTATCCAATTGGGGGACCAGGTATTCCAGTACCAGTCACTACTATTTAGCCGTACTATGGCCCCCCAGGTATTTTTACATATTATAAAAGTGGCCATTGAACCATTATATACCCAGGGGATTGTCCTGTCCTATTACCTGGACAACATTGCTATTATTTCACCCACTTACTCACAGGCCCAGGCTAATCTGGCCACAATACTCAATCATCTCCAAACTCTGGGATTTCCCATCAACTGGAAGAAGTCAGTCCTTACTCCAGCCCAGGTCATGGAATTTCTGGGTATGACCATCAATACCCAGTAAATGAAGGTTCTATTACCTCCAAGGAAATGCAAATCAATTTAGTGGATATGTAGGTACTTGAAAATTAAATCACTACCAGCCCGGAAAGTGGCCTTAGTCCTGGGAATATTAACATTGACCCTACCAGATATTCCCAATGGATTAATCCATCTGCAGGAATTATAATGGTGCCTCATCAGGCAGAACAAAACCTGGAAAGAATTAAGCATTCTCACTCCAGTGGCAATCCAGGAACTCAACAGGGGGTATTACCAGGCCCAGCTCTACATGGGGAAGCTGGTACATCTCCCCAATACAACCACCATAACCATCTATAGCAATGCATTGGACACTGGGTATGGAATAGTAGCCCCAGGATTAAGTCAAGTGGGGCTCTGGACCCCGGAGAAATAGCTGATGTCCAGCAAATGGAAGGAACTGCAGGTGACCTATTTGACCTTAATCCAGTTACCCCCACAGGTCCACCATTAGGCAGTACTATTGAAAACTAACAATACCACTGTCCTGAAATATATCAACTACCAGGGTGGGTCCCAGGTCCCAGCCCTCCAATTTCTAGCCCTCAAAATCAACAACAAACTAGTGCACTGGAATCTAACACTAATGGGGACCTATATTCTGGGGATAACCAACACCGAGGCCAATCAATTGAGTCAGCAGGCACCAGCATGCCACAAAATGCAGCTACCCCGCTGGGTATTCCAGCTGCTTAACCAGTGGTGGGGTCCATTCAACATTGACCTATTTGCCAGTCCCATCAACCACCAGTTGCCCAGGTACTACCACTTATACTACGTGGGGGACAGTTCACTGAGGGACGCGTATCAGTACCCTTGGCCTTGGGAAAACGGCTATGCCTTTCCACCCTGGAATTAGGTCCACCGAGTAATCAATTGGGTCTACCAGGAAAAGATAACCCTAGCCCTGATAACCCCATTTTGGTGGATACAGTCATGGTATCCCCGCCTATTACCAATGATTGTGGACCAACCCCAGGTTATCCGGACTCCCCACCTCCTGCTAATCACTTGGAAGATATCCGGAAAATGTTGGTACAGCAGGGTATACCACAGGCAGCTGCCACCAGTATCTGCAATGGGCTCCGGGAAAACACCAATAAGGCCTACCAATATGCCTGGCAATAATTTGCCCATTGGTATATACAACAGGAAAAGGATCACTGCTACCCTTATTCCATAACATTACTCGATTACTTGTCCGAGTTAATCCAATCTTCGAGTATTCATATCATCAAGCTTCATAAAGCTGCAATTATTTCCACTTGGGAAACCGGGTACCCGGACTGTGCAGTTTCCAAGCACCGCCATTTAAATCTTTTCATTTGAAGTTGAAGCTGTAAGGTTATACCCAAAGAAAAACCACCGATTTGGAAGGTAGGGCAACTGGTTGACTATCTTGCCGAACTTCCCAGTACCAACGAGTTGCCCTGGTATAAATACAGCCAGAAGGTCGTTGCACTACTGTGGTTATCCACCATGTGGCGCCCCCGGAGTGACTTTGCCCAGGTAACAATTGATAACATCAAGGTATCTCGCATATCTGGTAAGCCAGATGTCCTAACCATTACCGCCTATTATATTAAAGAAGGCCAGCAAAAGTGCATTACGATTGAGGCCCTTGAACATAACCATGGGCTATGTCCCATTCGAAATACTCTAGCCTACATTGAGCAATCTCTCCCCTGGCGTTGCCCGGGCCATCGGGCCCTATTTATCACCAGAAAGGGTACCAATGCGTCAACGGATACCCTTGGAAACTGGGTGAAGCACCTGCTGGGGGAGGTGAAGATCGATATGGATATATTCTCGGCCCATTCCATCTGCGTGGCCTCGGCCACTGCCACCCACCAGCTCGGATTTAGTCAGGATGAAATCGTGGGGGCCACCAACTGGCGGGTCTGGACTACATTTTTGAATTATTACAATCGGCCTAGTCCCCATGATAGTGTATCTCGGTCCATCCTAACGAATTATTCCCATGATGAAAGGCATAACTCAGATTAAACGAGCCGGGCGATGTTTAATTGTCCGGTTATGTCTTTCATCACTGATCCCGCCCGCTTATGGCAATATTATTTTATTATATATATTTATTATCCTACTACTTAGTACTTCTGGTGATATTTTAGTCTACTTATACTTCTCAAGGGGATTCAACCCTTGGATTCCCTGCCCAAATCAATTTATTCTTTGTGTCTAGTCCAAAAGGGTCTAAGGCTACCAGTGAGGCAGGCCCGATCCATATATATGGGTATGAGCGCTCATATGGACGAAAAAATTACTAAATAAAGGAGTGCGCGGCCTCAAAAGCCGCCGTTCCCATGATGAAAGGAATAGCCGGACAATTATCTGAAGGAAGGTCAGCAGGAATTAGAAACACATAAAAGGCCGCGTCCTCAAGGGAGCGGATATAAGCCACATCAATAGACCACTACATTAAACTTAACAATTCTTAGTTTCCCATGGCACGGTACCTGACAACCCTTAATATGCTAAGCGTCCACACCAATGTGCTTTTATTGACTACACATTAGCAGGTGTCTTAACCAATACTACTCAATAGACGCGGGAGATAAGAGGGCAGTAACAAACTGTGCCAATGCACACTTGCCATCGATTGGGTTAACATATGGGAGTGTATTAGTGAGGTCAGGGGAGATATAAACTAGGAAATAAATAGGTTACGCCCTAATTGGGCGTGTAAACACACCCTGATTGCACCTGCAAGTTATCGTAAAGGAAATAGTGGAAGCACCAGTTGGAGTTTGTTGGCATCCAAATAACTTGGGTGGGAATGTACAAGAGTCTTTGTATCAGTGTTCGAGTGTAAATACTGGAGTCCAATGATTCCAGCTGGGAGTGTAATATAAGATACTCATAGTACCAGATGTAACTATGGAAATGTGCTATGGCACAATGGTATTGATTAGAGGTGAGATACACATAAGGGTCTCAGCCCTATTAGGCCAGATTAGCCAGTACAGCATATACTACTATCCCTCCTACTTACAGAGGCATTTCTTATTAAATAGGACCAGGGCTGGAACTGGAGCTAAGTTTACGGCGGTTGCTACCATATGTTTACTTAGCAAGTATGGACAGTATCCAGATAATGCCTAATACTTTTTTTAAATTAAGACACATAGTAAATCCCCTACTGCATAGCTGTATGTCTAAATATTTAGATGATCACCCTGGCGTTCTACTGCAATAGATATATCTAATAACTTTCAAGAATTATAAGTTACCAGTGCTCACTAAATACCCCTACCTTAAACTATTTTTACTAACTGTACCTCGGGCTGCTCATTATATTTATAAAAATTGGTGGTGTAAAGTATAGTGATCAGTTCCATAATGTGGCCTTACGGGGGAATCGTCTACGGTTTATATTTTCGGGCCCAAGGGAAAAAGTATTTATTTGAGGTTGTTTGGTACTATGTGGGTTATTATTTTGTACCTAATGGTAAGCTATTGGGGATTCAGTGTCTGGGACATTCGCTCTATATCATTACCCGGCACCCATTAACTAATCATTCAGCCACATATCTAACTTCGCGTCTTCGTAATGTTTAATAGAGACTGGGGTCTATACCATCTACACCTGGGTAAACATTGCCTCTATTAGTCATACAAAGGCCCGGCAACTATCTAATTTACTTGAACTCATTATCATCTTTCGGGCATAATAATTATTGTGTTAAATTATCCAAAGCAGAATTTATTGAATTTTAGATATGCGAATTAAACCGCACTTCTCACTGTAGGGTACTGTGAATCAAGTAACATGAGTGATAGCCGAGCATAAGCCCAGTTGTTCATATAGTAATCATCATATATATATATATATATATGTATAGAAAAAGAAATGTACACAGAGAACGAAAATTTACAAAGGGTGCCACAGCAGGGGAACGGGAGTACTGCTGCTGGCCTAGGAACAAAAGCGGAAATGTTTTGGGGTATATAACGGTGGTGGCAGCTGGCCTAGCGAAGCGAAGTTATCGGTCAGTAATTTTCCTACTGCTGGCCGGCAGCTTTGGCGGCCTTTCGCTTATCACGCCACTGACGGTAACCCTTGACCAATTTGTTACCACCGTACAGACCGGCAACACCACCAACGACGGTACCAACACCGGGGAGGAGGGCTGAGCCCGCAGCAGCACCGGCCAAACCGGCCCCAACCCTGGTCAGACCGGAGCGGAACCAGCGCTTCTGCAGATGGGGCTGGTGGCCGGCACTGTCTTCGGCAGTGGCGGGGTTAGCGTGAACCATGGACACGGTACCAATGGCGGCCAGGACAAGAGCGAGGGAGGGCAGAAGCTTCATGGTGGGGGCGAAGGAGGAAGAGAGTGGTGTGGGAAGGACAGGTAGTGCAACAGGTTCCTTGGCTAGGTAGGGTAGAGTGAAGTGGAGAGTGGAAAGACTGTAAAGCTACAGGGGGTGGTAGGGAGAAGAGGGTGAGAGAAAGGTGGTGATAGTTTTGGTCGGAAAAGGGGGTGGGCGGTAGGGTATTTATAGGGAAAATGGAGGCCGTGTTAAATAGGTTTGGACGAGCGAGGGACAAATGGCCTTACCAGCTAAATTTCACCCTTAATATTTTATTACACATATCATATAGATACAATCCCTTTGAATTCGTATATTTAATATATTTATCACTATCTAAGGGCCAAGGTCTTCCAATCGATCCAGCCACCTATCTCTGCACGAGGTCTAGGCATTAGAGTCGCGGAGCCCAGTGATTATTATTTTTTGGATAGTACAATACCCCAATATGCATCTCCTCCTTCAGGCTATTCAGTTCACATATGTTAATTTAATATAATATAAAGAAGGTAGAGGGGGTAAACCCTCAGCCGGTTCGCTGTGCATTCAAATGAGATTAAAGCCACCATCGGCTTTGGGACGGTCCCAGGTTTACAATGAATTCACATTTCGTCGGCCCTTGCGCCTCTTGAACCGATTTGTTATTTTAAAGGGGGGTATGGAAAGGGCAAGGGAAGGGGAAAGGTAGAAAAAGGGGGGAGAAGGCCAGATCTCTTAAATTGGAGGACAACGGGTGGGTTACCCAACCCACTCGCTTATTAAGGAATGTTCAAAAGGGGAAGCAGTCTTTTGCGACTATACTCTCCCCCCCTGCCCTTCTCTTTTATCATGCCAATTATAGCCTACTACTAATGATGTTAAGAGACTGGACCGAGAAGGTGCAACACCAACACAGGGCAAAGGCAGCGTCCCGCTCCCGCTTCTTTTAACAGCAGCTCCTACAATAGCTATCTTTGCTGGTTTTATTCCTTAGTCGTTAGATGGTCTGCAATAAAACAGCGTCAGTCAATCCAAGTGCTAGCTTTCATGCCGCTTTGGTATTTCTAATTGCAGTAGAAATTTAATTTATTACCGATAAACAAGACAGTCGGGCCTTTACTCTGGTTAAAAATTTTATACGTGCTTTAGCCAATTATTCGGTCAAAAATGTAATAGGCAGGATGCCATCGAATGGTATTGTAAACCTATTGGATTGTTATTTTTATTCAAATTTAGCCCATTTCTCAACCAGGTCTAACACAACCAGTATAATCTTGCCCTGACAAATACCCGACTAGGTTCATCGGTTGAATATGCATTTTCATATCCATACTAAAATTACAACGCATAGACTTAATATTAAGTAAAATTGTACACTGGCGCATTGCCAGTCAGTCTCGGGCTTGTTTAAGCATTTATACATGGTGCTGAGCATGGCAGGGTCAGGCAATATAGTAAATTACAGGGACGGCCAGAAAAATCAGCGCTATTATAGTCAGTGGGTTTTGCGGCGAAATGATCCGCGCGAGAAATAGGCGGGTGAAGGAGCGGATAGACCAAAGGGTAGAAAGATGAGTGGGTGGGTTAGTTGCCGATAAGCATATAATTAATTCATTTTTAAAGATAAACGACATTTTAGAATCTACGAGGCTGACCACCCAGGGTGGGCATAGGCGGCCGATCCGTTAGATACGGATGTATTTATTTTACCTTGGCCTTATTCATATTAGGGTCTCGACTATCTTCCGTCACGATTCTTCTTTTGGGATAGGAGGCATTCTGCACCGACAGGCACCTGATAAAATAAAGCAGGGTTATTGGTAAGGTATAGAGGTTGAATGATAAGCCCGCCACGTGAGATTGTTAGTACTCTTTCAGACCGGAGTTTTAGTCCAAGAGGCGAGGGGGTGGTCCAACCTATAACAAAATATATTCAAACTTACCGAAGGGCGGGCTTGGGCTCTTCCTGGAAGTATTGATGGTTTAGGGCGTCCTCGGCAGTTATACGCCGTTCCGGATCATACTCGAGCAAGGCTGAGAGTAAATTAAAGGCGGATTCGGGGTATTTCTTGGGTATATTTTGGAACCAAGACTTCAGCGAGTTTTGGTATCTAGAGATGATTAGGGTAAATGGTGAGTATATATTGCTGTGCGTTTAGGCCCAATAAGTCAGTCAGCAACCAGTAGTTAAGGAAAAACCGCCTGAGGAGACCCGCCCCAAGACAAATCTGGTGTCTACTGTGAACCAGGTTGTATAGAGTCTGAGCCACTCTCATTTGGCTACAAAGGGGATGGTTTTCAACTTACGTGCGAAACCCGCTTAGGTGGGAATAGTCGGGCAAGGCATTGATTTTCGGCCAGCGCTCCTCTATGTATATATATATAAGTGTAAACAATCGGAAACAAAAGTCAATGGCCAGCGTCAGGGCAAATGGGGTTAGAAAAAATCACAAGTATACCACGAATAATGCGCCCGTTGGGATTTCGCCGGGAGATACGAGGTATATCCACCGAATGGGGCATACTAAAGTAAACTGCAACTTACGTGTGGGGTTGCCCAAGAGTTCGAATATCTTGGTGAGCTGGTTCTTTTGGAACGGAACCCCCTTTTTTTGGTCCATTTTAGCCTCCTCGCCCTTAAAGATGGGCCGCAGGGCCATCATCTCAGCAAAGATACAGCCAATCGCCCACAGGTCGATGGCCTTGGTGTAATGCCGGGCGCCGAGGAGCAATTCGGGGGCACGGTACCAGACGGTGACGACGACCTTATCCCCGTTGTACAACGGCTGCAGGGGCCGCTGGAAAATGCGGGCCAGCCCCAAATCGCCGACCTTGATGATGCCCTCGGAAGTAATGAGGATATTAGCGGGTTTCAAGTCCCGGTGCAGTACCCAGTTGGAGTGCAAGTACACCATACCGTTGAGCAACTGCCACAGGAACGACTTGATAATAAAGTCGGGGATGGGGGCCCGCATGATCTGGTGGTGGTGGTGGGTGATTTGGAGCAAATCGTACTCGGTGTACCCGAGCACCATGTTGAGGCACTTGTCTTCGAGAATCACCTCGTATAGCTTCACCACATTGTCGTGTTGCAATTCGCGGCAGAGCGCGATCTCCCGACACGCCGACTGGGAAATGCCCGTGGTCATGATGGTCTCGCCCTCCTTTTCGGACTTGAACTGCTTGATGGCGTACTCTTCCTTGTCCGCCTTGTTGCGGGACCGCGCCTTGTATACCCGCCCGTAGGTGCCCGAGCTGATAAACCCCAGGATTTCGTACTTGTCGGTCATTTTGACCAGCGTCTGCTCGCGTCGCAGTCGGTAGGCTTGGAGCATGCTCATGGTAATGTGCGGGTGGAATCCAATAAGCGAATGCGCAAATGTGTATGTATGTATGTGTGTGTGTGTGTGTGTGTGTATTGGAGGGGGCGGGAGTATACGATGCGAGGAAATCAAGAGTGGAATGGAGCAGAGGTATTCGGCAGTAAGTTTAAGGAGATGGAATGAGCGGAAGTAGGAGGACGACTGCTAACTGTGGCTGAAGGATAGTATGCCTTGGTCTGGAGTATTAAACTGGTTTGGGTTGACTGTCGCTGGTGTGTTTAATAGTGTCTTTTAAGGCTAGATGGTATAATATGAGTATCTGTAATCGGCCTGGACTAAATGGGACCCGCATGCTGCCCGGTCAACTCAAGTAGGAGGCTGCCGTTGGGTTTAGCGTGGTCAGCTGTCGGATATATCCATAATCCGTATAATTATCCAGAGGGTAAAGGGTTACTATAATGCCTGCTTTTCCGCGTGTACCGGCTGCTCTGGTCACCATCACCATCGTGTATTTACTTGTAAACTCTAGTATGTATATAGCTCCTATCGTTAATAAGAAGTGGTGTAGGTACAGCTCTAATGAAACCGATTTTATAGGGTTCTAATCATGGAATATCGTTACGGGTACGGCGAAATTCAAAAAGCCAAAGAGGTGCAGGTAAAAAGCACGGCATAAGGGCGAGGGGGGGTCTAACTACCTGCAATATTTATACCTGAAATACTCTGGATTGCTACTACCACACCGACCACCACAGATATGTATATGGGGGGGCAAGGGGTTAAATAATCACAACAGTGAAAAAAAAAATTGAGAGAAAGACAGAGAGAGATATATATATATATAAAAGGGAAATGACTAAGCGGATGGCGAATCCCGAAAATCGAGGGGCATGGATAAATAATGGCAAAGGCGTCTTCTTTTATATTCTTCTCTCTCGGCATCCGTGACAAAAGCAGATCTAGGGTTTATGATTTTAACCAATGACGAGCTGGTCACCGTCGATTTCGTACTGGGGAATTTCCAGGTTCAGGGGGGCGGGGCCCTTACGAATACGGCCGGAGATGTCGTAGTGGGAACCGTGGCAGGGGCAGTACCAGCCGCCGAACTCACCAGACTCACCGACGGGCACACAACCCAAATGGGTGCAGATACCCAACATCACGAGCCACTCGGGCTGCTTCGTGCGGTCGGCATCAGTCTGGGGATCACGCAGGGCAGCGATGTTCACGTTGTTGGCTTCGTTGATCTCGGCCTGGGTACGGTGACGGATGAAGACGGGCTTGCCACGCCATTTAACAATGACGTTCTTGCCCTCGGGGATAGTGGTGAGGTCAACCTCGGCCTTGGCCATAGCCAGCACATCGGCGGAGGCACTCAGATTGGTCAGGAATTCGTGGACGGAGTTCTTGGCAACGGCGGCCGAGATAAAACCGGTACTGCCGACCATGAAGTAGGCCAGGTTGCGGTTGGTGTAGTCGCCGGACTCCTTGCGGTAGTCCGAGAAGTCGGGGACTTGGGTGGTACCGCTACCGGCGGCGTAGTTGGAGGAAAGCCGGGTCTGGTAGTTGAACGAGGCATTGGTGGCTAGTGCATGGTACACGTGGGGAGGGCATACGGGGATATAGACAGAATGAGGGGGTTAGAACTCAAAGAAAGGGGGTGATAAATCATCTAATACAGGAACTTCCGTCCTTGGGGTCAGAAAACTCCAGCATAAGGAAGTAATCCGGCTCTTTGAAAAGGCCTGGTGAATCGCCTACGGCCAGGAATGCAGCTAGATTCAAGGGATAGGGGGATAATCACAACGTACCAGTGATGCCGGTCTTGAAGATCTGGTGGCCAAAGGCGCCCAGCTTGACGTTCTGCTTGCGGGCAGCGGCGGACAGCACCGCGGGCTTGGCGGGGGTGAGCTTCAGGCTGGCCTGCTTGGAGAATTTGGACCAGATCTGGGCCTCCTGGGGAGTGGTGACGAAGGTCTTGTTGGCCAGCGAGGCGCTGGATTTGACGGCGTTAGTGAAAGACATGGTAATGGATTAAAGTAAATGAAGCGAGGGAAAGCGATAAACACAAAGCAAAGAGAAAAGGAGGGAGACCTGTGGTCAGAATCAACAATAGTTGGGTGGAGGGAGAGAGTGAGAGGGCTTTGCAAAGTGTGAATCCAATGCGAGAGAGCAGACGAGATTACATAGGACAAGGACCCCCCCTATAGAGCACACCCCACACGGCTTTCACATTATCCGGGCTAGTTAAGGTTGAAACCGGAGGGGAGACCTTCTGATAAGCAGGGAAAATGGTTGGTTGGGGTATGGAAAACGCCCCCCACCACACCACTGGGGCTGGCCTATCTACCGAATAGGTGGTATAGTAAGCAGTGTGTTGAGTGGTGTGGCTGCTGTATAATAAAGATATCAGCTTGGCTAGCGAGGAGGTTCGCTTGCCTTAGTCTCTCTTCCATAGGAAACAATTAATAACTGGCAATCTACCCGCAAGGCGGATATTTAGTATGATGAAATGACACTTGACTTTTATTAGTTCAGTAGAGATGCTACTACTACTACTAACTACTACTAGTATGGCTGCCTGAACCTAGATAGAGAGAGAGATATATATATACCCCTAATAAGCCTTGCCCCTCCCCCCATCGGGTTAGAGATTTTGAGGGTGAGGCAGAATACTGGTCTTCAAATCACGTGATACCGCGAATTCACCGCTTTCGGGTCGTCTTCTTGTCCTTCATGTTCTCGAGACGTGTCTTGTGTTTGGTATACTGCTTGGTGTTCTCTCGAAGCCGCGCTGACTTCGTTTCGTACTTGAACGTCCTTTTCTTAATCTTCTTGAGCCTTTTAACATGTCAGCAATCAATGGAAGAAAATCCGTAGGTTAGTACGAATAGGCCATGGTGTACTCACCCCATTTAATCCTATACAATATACCCCCCCCACACACACAAAGGCCGCCCAGCTCTCTTGGAGCAGGCCAATCCATTATCAATCATGTTACTTACTTTGGTTTAACAGGCGCGGGTGTAGTCTCGGCGGCATTTTTCTACTCAGCATAAATAGAAGGAGTTCAAATAATCAAGCTCTGGGTTAATTCCTCAAAATTCCGCTGCAGCCTAGCAAATTGTTTAGCAGAACAGCACTCTATAAAGTCGGGCTGGGCTTGGGGTCTAATATCTAATCAATCCCCAGCAATATACCCTTAATAAGCCATACCTTTAGTATCCCACTTAGCGACGAGGTACTCTGTGATTTCTCGCCGGTGGTCCAGCTCTGTAAATCATTCATGTCTAGATCGGTCACGACAGTAACCGTAGTTAGACTGTCGTCGGCTTTGAATTCCGATACCTCGGGCTTCGGACCAGTTTCCAGATCGGATGAGGCATTCTCATTCTCGGCCGAATCGGTTGACTTGCTGACGGTAGCCCCCTTCCCACTCTTGGTGTTGTTGTCGCCGTCGTCGTCACTCTCACTATCGTCAAGAACCCCTAAATTAAATAATCGTCAAGCAGCAACCGGATTCAAAGCTGTCAAAAAAATGATACTTCGGCCCAGGAAATAGTCAGTATAGCCCAACATACTTGGCTGCGTATTCATAGACAGGCTTGGTTTATAATACCAATCCATCCGCACTACTATCAGTAAGGACTTACCGTAGTACGCTTTTTGTTCGGCAATTTTCTCTTCTAAAAGTCGGTTTTGTTCGCTCTTGCGCTGCTCCGTGGAATTGATTGCAGGCAATATGTTAAGTCCAACATTTAGGTTAGTTACAAGCTATTTTCCAACAAAAACAGGGGGCTCGGAGGCTATCCGTACGAAATTGGTGGTATTGGGTTATCCACAAACTTACCTCCCGCTTAAGCTCTCGTAAGGCTTCCTTCTCCTTCTCGAGTAGGGTTTCCTGGTGCTTGCGCTTCTTGGCCTGCTTGCGCTTGGAGAATCCCGTTAGAAACTCACTATATATATAGTTATCCCCGAATCGATACCATTGACAACGGATAGTGAAGAGGCTTTGGTTAGTGTATCGGAAAAATAGCGAAGCTGTACCGAATCCGATCCATGGTTAAGGTTAATAACCATAATGCGGCAGGCGTAAGGGGGGCCTTTCAACCAGTCTCCGCCCATCGGTCTACTTACGCTCGGTTACTTTCGTCAAACACGATCTCGTCCAGCTGGTTCTGCTTAAACTTGCGTTTCTTTTCCCAAATGCGGCTTCCGCGGGTCAGCAATTCAATGTTGTCCATAATGGGCCTAAGTCGGTCGAGTGGACAATGACGTTAAATGGACGGGGAGGCACGCGCTTCACTACACGGCGGATATACGGAGATTCACCCGAGGTGGATTTAGAAAGGGGGGAATAAGATAGAATGCCAGAGCTGGTCGAAAAAGGGAATGGACGCAGGCTACCGAATACCCAGAGAAGGTTCGGTTAGTGAAAAAAGTGGAACGAAAATCAGCTGTGGGCAGCAATCGGGTGAGGAGAGTAAGCCAAGGCCTATATGTCAGTGGCGGCCGCATCCCTTACTTTTTCTTTTTTCTTTTCTTTAGAGATCATAGTCTCCAGCTAACTCCATGGAGTCAGCGTACTGTGCCTCTTTGACATTGTAGTTCGTTGGTTAAGTCTTTTATAAACCGGTACCTTTTTCTGAATGTCGCTATATTAATAGCAACTACCTCGTAGTTGTAGTAGTAGCCCTTGGGCTTTGTTAGCCAACTCACCAAGTGTTGGTTAGTGGTTTACGCCATTTTTGGCAAGGGTCCTCTATTCCTTACGCTCTACATACGCGTGAATTTCGGTTGGACTGAACAGGATTTGGATTAAAAATATGTATGATAAAGTTGGTGGTTTTTTTAGTATACAACAGCACTATACGCACCTACTACACTAAACGACAAAGGGCTACTACTAAGTAGTTTTCCATTAACACAATTAGGTAACCCAAATCGAAATAAAAAAACGGGGGCGCCGGTTGAACGGGCTATGGTTTCCAGTATTTATTATATGGCGTAGGCCAGATGGCGGTGGAGATAATTGATGAAGTGACCCCCTTATCAGGCAACGCTCCAAAATACATTAGGTAATAGTGAGGCTGACCCCTGGGCCGCCTTATCTTTAATAAATTCGCCGGCTGAAGTCTTTAAATAAAGAATACCCCGGGGGTATGGAATCGAAGATATAAAAATTTGCATCTTAAATCAAGACCAAGTTTGTGCATGGTCATTGGTAAGGCAGGGAGTAGAGCTATTATGGGGCTGTAGAGTCGTTACAAGAGTGTTGGCTGTATTATTATCGTCTAATTTTATCAAGGTCGAATAGAGAATAATAGCATATTGATGCATAGAGTATTAGCAGTCACTGGCACTAACTTTAATAAGTGATCGAAAGTACAGCTAACCTAAAAAAGACCGAAGATACCACCCTGGCTGGAATATATAATTCAGCCTAGAGTTTAGATGTTAGAGCAGCTGTTTAAGCCAGCCAATTTCCAAAAATTCCACCGAAATAAACAAAGCCATTTATCCACAGCCCCTCCATTATTCACACCACCGAGGCGTCATTATCATATGTATGGGTTAACACAGCCTAACCGCCTTATTACCGGTCTTTATCACAGTTTAACTTCTAAAAAATAATTCATTGATTTATTAACTTGATTTATTCAAAAAGCAGGAGCCGGAATATAAAAAGGGCACCATCTTCAACTACATACAATTACATAAAGATATATATATAATTACACTGGTAACTTATACAAAAATAAAATACCACATTAAACCTGCACTTTGGCAGGCACCTCCAAGTTATTATTTCAAGTGCAGGCTGGGTTGTTTGCCCGACCGCGGTCGGCCTCGGAGAGCTCGTGGGCGCGGTCAAAGGCGGGG
Organism: Dimargaris cristalligena; assembly: GCA_027576995.1. Classification (NCBI taxonomy): domain Eukaryota; kingdom Fungi; phylum Kickxellomycota; class Dimargaritomycetes; order Dimargaritales; family Dimargaritaceae; genus Dimargaris; species Dimargaris cristalligena. Next base: position 14,075 of record JANBQC010000663.1, read on the forward strand.
TAATCCCTCAGGGCGAACGAGGGATACCCGGTAGCACCCCGGTGGGAGTGGTTATCAGTAATTTTTGCCTGCATTACTGCAGGGGACGGCAGGTCTGTCTTTATACAGACAGCTGCTGAAAAGGGGAGAAATGGCCGTGGTATGGCCATTGGAAAAAAGTAGTGAGGGGAGAAAAGAGAGGTGAGGGGGGTGAGATAAAAGCAAATGAGGAGTGGTTTCTGTTAAACGAGTTGTCGGCATTTGCTGTTAATGATAGGATATTTAGATGGCACCCGCTTGCCTATTTATAACCAACCGGTGATTTTATTAACCAGATGCAGTGTAAGTGGCTCCTAACTATCCCTTCAAAATGGACTATCTTCATGTGGCCATTTCAAAACAGTAATGGGGGGATACTATCCTAGTCGGTGCTGCATATTAGGAATTGGCCAGACAATGGTTACGACATCCTGATGCTCCCTTTGTTGTCTATATAAATGGCTTCATGGATGTCTATCGCAATTGAAATATCTACAGGACAATTGCCACTGGACCATGGTTAGGCATAATGAATAGGCGGTATGGCCTAAGGTACCACCTGCGGCACCTAGTCTTGGGATAGG
>JANBQC010000664.1:0-14651 GCA_027576995.1 Dimargaris cristalligena
TTTATCCCGCATATATAATAATTATCTATAAAGTAATTTGGAGGCAGAATATATTTTTTAATATTTATATTTTTATACTTCCAATGACTTTGTGCCTACTTTCTAGATCATTATTATATATGCTGGATAAAGGCACACTCCCATGTTTTGAGATATCTATAACCTGTTTTTGTCAATTACTCTTAGCAAGCTAGAGGAAGCTATCTAATTATGGGAATAAGCTGGCCAAAGTGTAGCCTAGTATACAGTCAGACTACCCGTCTCCTAATATCCAAGTCAAATTTGGGATGGACATATACTATAGTATGTTCAGAGAACGAATTAAGCGTAATTTAATTCAAGGATCCTGCTAGTCGGTATACTATAGACCACAATGCCACCAGTGCCCATTGTTTTAGGATGTTAATCAGTGTGAGTTTCTTCTCAGTCGCCATAGATCATTTTAATGATAAATTCAATACGGACCAAAATTATGAGTATGTAGTTGATGACGTATGCTTTCATATCCCTCTTATTCTACTCTTTTAAACATGTAGTGGATGTCAAGGGGGTGGGGGTGTCGGCCAAGTTCGGTCGACTTCGGCTCTGATACAATACAACTCGGAGTCTTTTGAATCTGACTAGCCACCATAGCCCGATGGGCTGTGGCCGGGAGTAGCTATAAAGGTGTGTGCACTATTTTTACTTAATTCGTGGGTGTATCACTGAAATAGGAAGGACAACCAACGGCAATCAAAAAACAACAACGAATTACCATAGTGGCGAACTGGTGATGTAGTCATTCGCTTCAAATCAGATGCAATGCTTATAGCTGACCTGGCTGTCTATATATTTTTTTGGCCCCTTGGGCAAGAACGGCTGACTCTCCATAGTAAATAAATGTGAGGGTGAGGATAGTACAGTGTGGTGCGAAATGGGCAGGCGAGAGGTCCCGAGAAATTAATTTAGGGCTGATTTCACAATGAACTGGGGCAGAACAGTATGTGAGGTGGGGGGGGGGAGAGATTCTTGTTGGTGGACCGGGGAAATAGGGAGTGTGAATTACTATATTAGGGAATTTTCCGAACGGTGCCAGACATCACGGGCATTCCCCCGCAGGCACAGCGATTATGAATTCCCCAACCCTTCAGCTCCCCCACCATCATGATGAACCCTATACATGCGACCAATATGCGCAACTCACTCCTTATCAATCCCCCACACCAAGTCAATTTTATTTAATTTTATTTTTATTGTACTGACACTGCATATTGGAATTAATGGTGATGGATTCTACTTCATTGGTTAAAGTCGACCAAGTATACGTTTCCACCCCCTTCCGCGAGGCACTACTGACTTGTCAAAAAATGACTAACTGCATGACGTGTGGGGTTGGATTCACCTTTCCCTTATGGATAGAAGTACTTTTTTTGGCTTAGTACTTTTCAATGCTGATTTTCCCCAATTTTACTAAATGGGGGTTCCGGCACCAGGCGGAACATGCCCTTTTAAGGGTCATTGTCAATGAATCGCGGGTTTTTGCTGACGCGTGGGTCTGCGGGTGTGTGCACCATGGGTACATGGGTGAAACTAGGTGAAGTTGACTAGCCCCTGCCGACACGAAAATGACAACTTCGGTCAATTGTATTTCGCCTAATTGGCCAGATTCGGCAAGAATGGGTCAATCGCACAGCCCACACATCTAAGTTAACATCAATTTATATATGTTTGCGGGTGGATGTGTAGATGGTTGGGAACCAATGCGGTAGCTGGATGTAATGGCCAATGTTTCGATTAGGTGAAACGGTAGAGTCCCCAAAGAATCGAATGGTATAGTCACCACGGCGGTGGTCCGGAGCAGAGCCCGAGCGGTTCTCTCAGACTTTCTTTTGGAATGGCCCGTTGTTTAACAGAAATCAAAACAAATGCGTAGTGCAACCATCATTATCCCGAATTTCGGTAGGGTGATGCTGCCACTTTGGCAGTGACGTCACCTGGACCTTAAAACCATCGAAAATCATTTGGTTGGTGATGTAGCACCCATCTCCCACCATGCCGCTTCTTATTTATTTTATTATTATTTTTTGGAGGGGAAGGACACTATGTGTGGTGAGGAACAACTATACTCGGGCCATTCAAGGGGATTTTGGGGAGTGAGATTGATGTCGCGGATGGTGCGATGTAGTATCTAGAGTTCAATTAGTAGTTGAGCCGAGAATTTGACCGAGAGGGTATGTATATAGGATAGAGTGGGGTTCAGGCAATTAAGATTGAAAATTTTGTGGAGACACTTAGGGATATTCGGAAATGAATGTAATAGAAGTTAAGGAGGTTGATGAGTGTATCTCATATCTATTTATTTTTTTTGGGGGGGGAGGGGTTACATGTCACTACGTGAAATATGCAACGGAATCAACCCCCAACTTGGCACCGACCAGAACTGGTGTGGAAAACGACAGGCTGGTTGGGCAAGTTCCCACCCACTTTCCCTGACTGGGAAAAGGCTGGTAATGCAAGGCGAGAGGTAGGGTGATACCAGGCCCAAACTCATACTATTTTAAAAAGTGGCAAGTCAATTTCGGTTACACCGGTCCAAGCAGTGGCTCTTGGTATCTGTTGTGTAAACCGAAATAGGTCGAATGAGTCTATAAATTTAGAACAGACGATGACATCAACGGACATATCTGGAGGTATACACATTAAGGGCCATCCGAACAGGCCAGCAGCCAGTCTCACTCGGCTCCAGCAACAAACCGGGACACGATATGTGTGAACTGAGGGGTGTATGAGTTGGCTGGAATATTGAACAAGTGCGGAGATCCCAAAGCATGGGCACGGAGTGGGCAAAACAGGCTAGATCCGGCAAACCTTAAAAAACCAACTGAATGGCCACGAATAGAAGGGGGTGGTCGGAGGTTATTGTTTCTCATTAAATGAGGCGAAACAGACAACCTGGGGTCGAAGTCCCCCGGTTTAAATCCCCATGTATGAGAGGGGTGGTCACAGCCGGAGTGTGGTGTATATTATAGTACTAATACCAATCGCAAGTCTACGGTTCCTTTTAATTCCAATCCCAATAATAGCGTATGGAATATTGCAGCATCGACCAGCTCAGGAGTGCACTTGGGCATAAGGACTCGGAACGAAGGGGACGGGGGAGACGCACACACATTGGATGTGTGTGTGGTAAAGGAATGCTAAAGATGTTCAGTAGGATTGATTTGGCCATGTCCTTCTCCTCCAATATGAGATGGGCCAGCTGTTCATCCGATTGGTCACTACGGCTATTTGGATCGCATCGGATTGGCGCTCGTTAGAACCTTGGTGTTGCGTAGTTGGTTGCCTGGCTATGGGAGCATCCGTCGTCGGTATAGTTTTGGGTAGTTAGATAGATAGATGTATACCATACACCAACCAGCCTCCCGAAACTAAAAGATAGTTCGCATTCGATTTCTCGTTGACAATGAATCCCCCAGTCGTATCGGCTCTTAGTTGGTGTATTAATCCGTATGTGATCAGCAAGCATATCGGTTTTTATTATGGGGAATGTTCCCGGGACCGGCCCTATTCGTTTAGGCAACACCATATATACTGGATAGTAGGCTAAGAGTGTCGATCGCGGGCCATCCGCCCTCCCCCTTCTTCTCACCGGCGTAAAGGCCGCCATATTCCTTCCGCCATGGGCAGCCGGCAATTCTTCTCCAAGGGGTATTAATAATGTTTTGAAGGGAATCCTTTTGTTTAGCCAGCGAGTTTACCCTGTCGCGAAGAGAGAGCATAAGGTAGGCTTTACTGGCAGTTATCGCGATTCTACGGTAGCATGGCGGCTATGGGTTGGACAGTATATTCCAGGATACAGTGGCCAGCCAATCCGCGCACTGCTCTTTCCCACTCCCATGGGGCGACTGTGGGCTCCTCCCCTATCGCCACCACTGCCGTCCCCCAATTATAGCCTTTCCCACCTGGCCAATATATACTAGTAAGAGTAGTAGAGAGTCCCCCCACCACCACTAACTACTACTCTCTCCCGCGCGTCACCCTCCGCTTTCCCATTTCTTCCTCCCCCTGACGTAATGCCCCCCTTGCCTGCTTTTCTCCGCACCACGTAAAGGTCTTTTGGACTTTTCTTTTAAATATATGCCCGGTCCTTTCCCCTTTTCCAGCAGCTAGCGATTGCTACTTCTTTCTTTCGTCTTACTGCTTAATTAGTCTATTTCTTATAGCTTCTCTCTCATTAGCCCATTCCCTCAAACAACTATAGCAACCCCTTTTTCTTTAGGCGGCGCGTGCTCCATCCCCTTCATTCTGTATACACCCTCCAGCTCAACTCGTTTCCCCTTTCTTTGTGACGCATAGACTGTACTCGTATCTCGTTCCATTCCCCTTAACTAAACCACTCCCCAATCGGCCAGTGTTGCTTCTGGTTCTCTCCGCAACACACTCCCAAGCCCCACACTATGGCCCTCGACTCCATGGGCGGCTCCACGGCCGCACCCTCCTCCACTTCCTCGACCAAACTAGAGTACGAACCCAACCCTTTTGAGCAGAGTTTCTCGACCCCCGTCGGCACCAAACCGCCCCCCGACCCGCTTCCCCTGACCAGTGCCGCCAGCAACAAACCCATTCTGCCCCCGGTGTCACACTTGGAAAGTCCCTCGATTCCCGGCAGCCAGTTCTGGAAAGAGTCGTCCCTTCGCCTGGGCCCCCTGTCGCCCTCCATGTTACAGGGCCCCCAGGGTATCCAGCAACTGCAGCAGCAGCAACCACATCAGCAGCACCACCACCACCAACCTCTCCAATTCCACCACCACTTGCAACAGCACTTGACCGTGCCCGGGCCCATTGTCGGAAGAATGGCTGGCGGAGGTGGCCCGCCCGGCTTTAGTCTCAAGGCAATGGGTTCTTCGGCCCCGTCCGCGACCAACTCTACTGCTTCTTCCCTAGCCCTTCCGACCGACTATGCGGCCTTTCTACCGGCCCAACCCTCCCCCATGACCGCTGCCCTTTTGAACGCCGCCGCCAGCGGTCACCTTCAGGTTACTCCAGGGGGAACCATCAATACCGTCCTTCCTCTACCACCACCACCAGCGAACACATTATCCGCCGTCCCTTCCAATAATCTCTATCTATTATCGGCAGCCGAACAAGAAATGGCTCGCCAGCACCACCACCACCACCAGCAACAGCAACCACAACACCAACCCCGCCCACAACCACACCAGCACCACCTACACCAGCCCCCAGCAGGTAGTAGTGGTAGTGGCGGTGGTCACCTGCCTCCGCCCGATGTCATGTCCACCACCACCACCACCGATTCCGGGATAATGATGCCGTTTTCAGCTGGCCTACCGCCGAGCGAATTCACCAACGCGACGGTGAACCCTCAGATCATGCACCATGTGGGTTCCACCGGAGGAGGAGCCCCGGCCCCAGGTCCCTATTACATGCCCACCACCACCGCCGCCGCCCCCATTTCTTCCTCCCCCCCGTCCTCCACCTCCTCAGCCATGGCCACCACCTCCTCTTCATTCGATACCTCGGCGGCTACCTCCACCAAATCGGCCACCAAGAAGTCCAAAGCTTCTTCATCTTCCTCGGCATCCACTAATCATCATCATCATCATCATCAGCAGCATCACCTTAACCATTACCCAGCCTCCGAGGCCGATGGTGGGGAAGGTGGGGGCGACGAAAAACGCCGGAGTTTTCTCGAACGCAATCGCATTGCGGCCCTTAAATGTCGGCAACGCAAGAAACAGTGGCTCAATAATCTGCAGAATACCCTCGATTTGTACTCGGTAGAAAACGACAAGGCCGAGAAACAAATGCAACTCCTACGGGAGGAGGTTCTTCACTTGAAAACACTGCTGGTGGCCCATAAGGAATGTCCCGTGGCCCAGGCCAATGGCGTGGTGGGCCTGAATAATTTCTCGCCCTTTGCTAACGCCAATGTCAGTAGTACCAATAATAATTCCAGCGCCAATGCCACCGCAGCCGCGGCGGCTTCATCGATTCTAGCCGGCGGTGGTGGTGGTGGATCGACCGATACCATGATGCTCGATGCGGATACTGGTGGCGGTAGTGCGATGGGGGGCGGCCGAATGTCTGTCCAACCAACAGCCCATACGCATCGGCATCCCTCGCACCCGTTAGATTATCTACGCATGGCAGCCAATAACCTTCCCCCATCGTCAGCATCGGGCATGGTCCCCCCCAACGCGATGTTAACCACTGCCGAGCCCCCAACATCCCGGCTATAGAATGTGTATATGTGCGGGGATGGGTCTGGCGTCGTTCATTTTGATTGTCATTCAACTCTTGTCCACATTGCTTTCTCTATTAATTATCAGATCCGATCAACCTCACCTCCTTCTTCCTCTCTCACACTTTATTTCCTAGTCATTCTCAAAAGGGTTTCCCGCTGTATGTATGTGAGTGAGTGAAGATCATACATTGGGCAAAGGAGGGCTAGAAGGGGAGGAGGTGTTCCAAATGGGGTGACATGGGGAGCTCCACCACTATCTACACCCGTCCCGCCTCATCAAACTCGATGCACATAGCCTCCTCCCCTTTTCGTTCAACCCTTCTCTAGTTTAACACTCTCCCCCCTTGCCGCACGGATTATTCTCTTCATTCTTAATGTATCTTGCTTTTTAATCCCTCGTTGGTCGTTTGGGCTGGTTTATATGCCACCCTATAGTACTAGACCTTCACAGCCCGATTAATCCACTCTCCCTCTCCTCTCCTTATTCGCCATAATGTCTTTCTCTCTCTCTATCTCTCCCATTCTCTCTTCATATCTCTTTGGACCTGTAAATTTAATACCCGAACCCCGTTTGTCTGTCATCTATCCCTGTGATCTTTACCCCGTACTACTACTACTACCTTATTGGTACTTTTAGTTTCCAGTGCTATTTATTATCTGGCAGATGCATATGGCCTATAGGTTTAAAACCATATAGCTGGCTGATATTTTGTTGGCCCCCTTTTTATCTTCCCTTTCGATTGAATTTCCCTCACGTGTGTGTGTATGTACGAATGTGGTGATTATGTGTTGTATGACATCATCCTATCCCAGTCGTCTTCCCTCCTGTGCTAAACCTTGGCTGGGCAGTTCCAATAATAGTATGTGTCCCATCACATTCCCCCCTTTATAGATAAAATTATTTTATCCGGAGAGTTTACCAACTATATACCACTCGCTTCCCGAACCGTCCCACAAAGCTCAAGAATACTTCCATGTATTATTATATAAATAAATAAATAAATATATATATATATTCAGGGCTTGGTCACCTTAGCAGCTCTTATGGGCCATTCTCTTCCCTTTTTTCCTCCCACGCATTTGGCCTAATTACTTTTGCTGACAATCTTAAATTTTTATATTCCTGCTGTCGCTTAGATGACGTCATATGGTACAAATTGGTTTTCCATTTGCCCGAGTTGATGCTTCTTCAACTTACTTGTTTATATATATATATTTATAAAGGTATCGGATTGAATATCGTGCTTCTTCATTCCTCATGCATTATCCAATAAATTCCACTATTGCTGGGGTATATTCAACGTAATCCCTCGACTGACACCTTACTTCGTGAACAACATCAGCTCTTCAATAAATCTAATATAAATGATAAAGCCGAATTAGGATATATAAGAATAAACTTGTGCTCCCTTTTCTCCTCCTTCTCTTTTGTAAACAGTTGATAGGTTTTTAAATGAATTGGTTATGGGCCAACTGTCTTCATGTGGTTTGGGTAAATGATGACCCGGAAAGAAGGAGAGAGAGAAAATATGTGTGTGTGTGTGTATAGGGGGGGGCGCATTGCCGGAGTTTTCATTTCTCCGTCACTTTTCCCATAATCACGCGGTCAACCGATGGTGGTTTCCATTGGGGATTAAACTGGGGTATAGGACTTTATGAATAAATTGAGCAGTACCAATATAAAAAAATCCTATTAGTCTCTAAGAAGATTCGATACCGAATGCCTCCATTGGAATAGCTGGCAATTCTGAAGAGCAAGTGGTCAGTTTTGGTTCGACTCCGAATTTTCCTATCCACGCCCGGCAAAACCCCCATAGCTCTCGTTCGATACTTTAATACATTGAATAAAAAATTCAGCTTAGTGGACGGCTAGGCAACACGGTGAAAAGGCGCAGGTGGGGTAGTACATCAAACTGGACCGACTCCCATTCCTTGCTACCAATAGAAGGGGTGGTGGGTTCTACAGTCCCTTTTGGACAGGTGGTTGGGCTGCTGAATAAAGGCGCTCATCCTTATTGATTACTTTGGTAAACCGGCTGGCAATCTCCATAATAATATACCTGGGATCACCACTCCGCTCAAATAACGTATGGCATCTCTCAACCATTGTTTTAAACATCATGGCGGCTATACTTTGTAGCGGCCATAACCGCCACGGCTACGGTTAATGGCAAGGATCATTCTAATGAGGGATGTAAACACACGCACACACCACGTCTCTTTAGGTATTGCATGTTGATACTGTATTTGCCAATTACCAACCAGGATAGTTAGATAGGGTACATGTTCTTGGCCCTCCCTCTCCAATGGGTGACAGTCAATGATTCACAGAGATACGATCATTTAATAGAATATTTGGACCATACATAAAAAACAGACAATTTGCTTTATTTGGCACAAAATGAGCATTTAATTCTCGGCATGTGCTTAGAGATTCACACATATAACGCATGCAGTCCCGATTTAAATAGCTGAACCATTACAATCAATACTTACAAATGGCCAATATCTAAATTTACAAGGGGTTTGCCAAATACACATTTGACAAGGGTAAAGACGTTGTATTTTCTGGTCAACTGTGGCAGCCCCAGTATCATCAATACTTAATAAAGTATATGGTATAAGCCATGGTAATGGAAACTGAGCAATAAAAAAAATCCATAATTATTACCTTCTTCCCAGCTTGACATTTCTTCACTGCTACTTCTAATCAAACTATACCTGTTTGATATTTTTCCAAATTTTATTATCTTGCAACACCATTCATTAGTCAATATAAACCAAGCAAGAATTGGATATCCTAGACACCCAAGTCCACTTAAATAAATTGGTCTTTGAATGAGCTTAATCTACAGTAAACCTTGGGATTCTACTGTATAATATATGTAGTAGTAACATTACCTATAGTTACAAATTCATACCTTTAATAATCAAGGATCAGACTAGGCACCTAATTGGAGAATCCTTACTAATATTCAATTATTTTACTCTGTTACACTGTATAATCTACCCTACTAGGTTCTAAACCTGGCAACCAAAAAGGATACTTAAACATCCCAATTTGAGATTGCCAATTTGGGCCATTATCTGGAAGACAATGTAACAGGTTCCTAACTTACTGTACCAATATAACTATGCACCTTTCCACTGCCTTCATAGTTAAGTAATAGCCAGTGAAAATGAGGTATGGATCCTGTATACCCAGTCCCCTTCTGTGATATTTTGCTAATTGCATCTACTATCACCAAATATTTAAAAAAAACTACAGTGGTCTTATATTATGTGTGTTATTTCATTCATTTGTGCTAAAGGAACCTGCCAGGATTACAGGTACCACAGCCCAGATAACAGTCCTTCATGCTATACTAAAAATGGCTGATTTAGCAACTACCTATAAGCAGGTGTTATTGTCTACTTAAATATGACTGCTTTCTGATATATATTTAGCATAAGTTGAGACCAGTGTGGCAAGGTGGAGTGTCCCCTTGATTGCCACAGCTACAAATTATTACTATTTGACTATTATATTTATATACAAGGTATGAAGCAGCTTTTTTGTCTGGTATATCCAGTTTTTTTCCCTTCCCTTTTAACCCATTCTTTCCATATGATTTTTCCTTTAATTTTATTTATATTTCTATTGATGGATGCATACTATCCCTATGATTGGATATGCATATTCATACTTGATTACTAGTGGTTATTTGATTTTATTCTCTCTCTTCTTTTATTGGGTTTACTATGTGAATTCATTATTTACTTTTAATTGGTTATGCAGGTTTGCTGCAGGTTTATTGGCTTTAATAATTCCCTGTCTTATACAGAGAATAGCTTGGCAATCTTAGCTATAGAGCTAAAAGTCTTGGCATTTTTTTAAGGATAGTATGTACTAGTGGTGCAGGTGATCGGGCCATGCATGCAAGCAATCGGTAATGCATTAGTGTGCATATTTTTGCATATATAGGAAATTTTTTCCCCTCTTTTTTTCTGTGTGTCAATTTGTTTAGGGTTAATTTTCTTCTACTTTTTTTCTTTACAATAAAACTACATTTACTATTACTTTGGATTACTTGGATTTATATACCTTTGAAAGTTGTAGTTGCCAAGGAAATGGTCCTTTTGAGCTTGCAAACTGGTATTTTTCATATTGGATTACTTTGGTTTAAAACTTTATACAGTTGGTTTTATTATTTTTCATTTGAGTGACAAACCAGTTCGCCTGGAGAAGCCACCCTGCCCTTTTGATAGTATTTTTGTTGTTCATTTTAGTGGCCTGACACCACCACACTGTGACACCAGTGCCAATGGTGGCTGTAACAACCCACAGTATGGCTATGCAATTCCAAACCAAAGCACAGGTAGACATCAGTCCTCTAGTTAAAGTGAACTGAATATCATAGATGGCTTATGGAGCGCCACAGTAAGTGGGATGAGTCATAGGTCATTTTGGTATGATAGTACATTGGAAATGGTGTTTTTAAACATAGACTACTAGAACGGCAATACTGTACACTGAGGCTATCCATCCCATATTCACAACAAAAACGTTAACTTAAGGTCAGCAGTTCCAGCCATTATGGATTTTGAGGGATCAGGGACTATCTTATTAAAGTATGTGAGAAGAGTTGATAATCTGTAGTTGAATCCACAATTAAACCCTCCAGGAGTGGTCACAATAGGTAAGGCATCCTGGGCTTGTTGGGGAAGGTCCCAGGCAAAAAAATTAGTTACTCATCAATAGTATTAGCCTCACCACCTGGGGTAGATAAAATACATCACTCCTCAGCAAACAGCTAGGATCTACTATTCCACTTGGATGAGCCAAACCTGCCCCATCCTCCTGCCCACCCCACCAAATCTGACTCTTACCCTTAACTCACCAGGACTACCACTATTCATGGATAGTAATGTCAGGAATGGGTCAGTGAAGTCTGTTGGGCGGAAGTTGAGTGACCATTATATATTCCGCCTCCACTATTAGATATTCCACATAGGCAGGAATGTTCACTGACGATTTTACGACTAACACCGGTTAAAATATTCCGTATTTTCTGGTTGGGGCATTAATCAAAGCTGAATAGTCCCAATTGAGCTTCGGTCTAATCGCTCCATGATTATTTCATGCCATGTTACATACAATCGCTAGTTCACTTAACGAATGTGTCCCATCTAGAAATAAGTATTCAAAAGCAGTCTAATCCCCTGAAATTGGTCATGGAGGACCGACTAAAGGGACTGTTATTATAGAATGCCCGGTCTACTAGTATCCAAGTACAACATGGCCTCTCCCCCCTTTCTACCTTTTTGGCCAAACGGCTGGGAGTATTTGGCCCTCGACCGAAATAGTTTTCAATAAGTACGAGTAATCGCTGGTCGATGGGGAGTAGGGTTTCGGCAACTGGTCGTAAGATTGATCCTCGCGCTTATTAGCTCTGATCAGCGGGTAGAGGTTCGTCGACTGATTTTGAGAAGGCACCCACGGAGCTTCTTCCGCCTCTTGCTCTTTGTTCCACGCATCCACAATTTTTGGATCAAAATCAGGGCGCTGGCTAAAATCATAGTCGGCGTAGGGATTATAGAAGTCCGACGTAGTATACCTGACTTTATCACTGTTTTGGCTCTTTTCCGATGCCTTGTTAGAATTACCGAAATTTAAGTCGCCATTTCGCGAAGGGTCGGCACTAATAGACCCGTCCCCTCGGACCGGCATAGATTCAGGGTTTTGGAAGTGGTGTCTACGATGCCCACCTTTGTACATGCCGTTGGGGTGGTATCTGTTGCTGATGAGACTGTGGTCGTAGTTAGGTTCCGATTCGCCGACAAGCTCCTGGTCGTCGGTGTATTGCGGTTTTCCCCCAAAGGGCGAGTATCCATGGCCGGTCGTTCCCAGGACCTGCTCCGGCCCATATGAGGGAGAGAAATCGTCCGGTTGATAGCCCCCGGTTGAGGCTTTGGGGGTGGTGCCATATCCAGTGAAAGAGGTCTTTAGTTCGTATTCGAACCCATTGTTGGAGTAGGAGTTGCCAGATGGATACTGTTGGTTGAGGTCCACCGTAGGTCGGTACACGGGGGAGGCATGGATGGACATGACCGCTAGCGAAATGGGAAACGCAGTCAGTTGAACTCCATTGTACTTTTTTGGGATGGTCTAAGTCGGGGATAGTTGTGGTGGTGGTTAAATTATCGGGCAAAGGTACTCCAAAAATAGGGGTATTCAAAAATAAAAATAAATAATCGAATAGTACTACTCTTTGCGGGGGAAATAGGTATGTGAACGGTGATACAAATTAATATACGTGGTTGACACTGAAATCTCGAAAAATAATCAGATGTTAGCCGGTAAAATATAAAATATGTAACACGGCTGGAAGACGGGTAGTTGGTGTGCAGTAATAAAGGGTGCGAATGGGGGGTATTTATATACGCGCAAGATCGAGACCGATAGCCGACAAGACCCAATGTCGACGGTTAGTTAGACGCAGACCTCTGCTAGGGCGACTCATTTTCATGAACCGGTAGCCTAAACGATTCGTTGCCGGCGCACCTCCCTCGGCGGGCTCTTTGCTTAGCCGGTCCGCCCTATAGAAAAATGACCATGTGGAGCATTGAAAAACACCTGCATCCCCCAGCACTCGTGGAAGTATCGAGGCCCCCTTCCCCCTTGGCCCAATTGAAGAGCCACCAGTACCAGACTAGCCCCGAACGAATTATCGGTGGCACCAAGAGGAGTCAAGCGAATAGTGATCATGGCCAAGCCATTCCGGGTGTGCGATTTACAGGGGGGAGGCGAGGGAGGCTAGGATATTTGGGATAGCAAAGGCTTCCCCTGCAGTGCGACAATAGAGGGGGGGGGCGAATTTGGTTTAGCCAATCGGCCCAGTCTCTAGCCACTCTCGTTTCTAGTTTAATTTTTTATATTTTTGGTTGATATAGTATCAAATTTGACTATTGGAACAAATTATTCCCTGTACGAAAATAATTTATAGGTGAATTATCAATGTCTGTGTGTGTGTTTTTATATAAAAAGCGGAAACTATTTATTTTTTAGCCGGCATGGCTACATTATTATTTTAGTTTTTGGAATAGTTACCGAGCGACTTGGTATCTGCGGGGGTCATGGGGCGGCACCGGAAATGGCCCAAAAAACACTCGCCAACGTCCACATGGTCCCCGCACGGGTTAGCTCCAGCCAGACCCATTGCCCTCCTAACGGATAGCACTCCCCCTCCCTCTCCCGTTGCGAACAAGGCAGTTTAGTTGGGGGTATTCTCTCGTTTTGGTAGGGCGCATGGTTCACAAGGGGTGTTAGCCAATGCTAAGCCAGAACCATTGCACTCTACTCCAAAAGAATCAACAAAGACGAGTCTAAGATTAAACTCCGCGGATTTTTGGTGTTCGCACCGAGTCCACATCGCAGCCGTGGATTAGCTGAGTATTGCCGTTGTCCACACGGTTTATGGGTTTAAGCTTCAAGCCAGGCTCTTCCATCCTTACGGTTGACCAAGACCTCGTCAATATAGCCCCCAACTTACTCGTACTGCCTCCCCCCCTCACCGCCATTTTCGTTGGCTTTTATTCGAGGTGCGTCATCGGCTTTTAGATAGTCTATTTCATCTCCATCTTCACTCCCCCCTGTTTGTTTTTCTCTGTATATTCTAATACTTAGCCACGGTACAATCGAGTCGGATACCGGAAGGCTTCTGGCTCCATCTTATCCGACGAGTTAACCCTCTTAAAACCACCAGGCTGTCGCATCACTACCATCGAAAACCACCCGGTGATTAACCCGCCTTTCACTTTTAGCTCAATCAGCCTACTTTAGCGACTTACCCTGAGCTGGCTGGGTTTTGAAAGTGTATTGGAGGCAAGGAGTTTACAATTCGGGTAGCATGACTAACTGGGAACTTACCTTTCACTCCCCCTCTCCCCCCCCGGAAAAGCAACGCAGCTGTTTTTGAATAGGGCCAGATGACAACTTAGTTTACGTATATACAAAGTCATAAAACGGGAAATCTAATGCGAAATACGATGACCGGCCACTCTCGAATGACCAGTATAAAATACATGAGGTGTGGTCCCTACGAATACTCTACAACTTTTCCGATTCTTCAACATCCTTACCCGCTTCCCCCTGACTTTCGAAGCCCACTCCCATTATTTTAAATTTATACCCCCCCCACTTTTATTGCAAGCCCCCATAACCCTTCCATCCCCTAACAAATCCACCACAGATACCATGGCCGACTTGTACAGTTATGTATCTGGACTGAAAACGGGTCAGTCTATCCGAGTCCGTGGGGTGGACACCCCGAGCCAGTATTTCGTTGCCGAATTCGTGGAGGTCCTCGCGAATACCGAACGCGACCCCAAGGTTAAAATCCTTGTCAATGGTGCAGAGCAGATTGTC
>JANBQC010000665.1:0-14603 GCA_027576995.1 Dimargaris cristalligena
GACTCCAAGAGCTTTTTAATTTCTCTAGGAATCAAATCATTATTTCCAGTATATTTCTTCAATTCTTTATATTCTATTAGAGTAGCAGACTTTCTGACCACATACCTCAGTGACACAATGGCCTCTCATTGAGGAGCTATGTAGTTATAGCAGTAATAATTAGTAACAATTGACATATATAATCTGGCCACTCCCCACAGGGTGAATGGCAATTCCTCTCCTAACTCCAACTTTCCTATTTTCTTTTTAAAAGCAATCATTATATCTAGGGTCATACTGGAAACTACCTGCAACTATTATTAATAAATCATCACTTATCTACATTTACCACCTGCAATTTAATACATTTCCTTTTTTAGACATGATTGGCACAACTATCAATTTTATGCAATGACAGAAGAATGGTTAGAATAAGAGTTTTAACAGTAATAATTGTCTGGTAAAAATTGGTAAAAGAATTAGTTATCTCAAGGGTAAGAAACAGGGCATCAAAGTCTGGTTTATTAAAGATGGGTGATTACCCCTTATTTATGTCAGGAAATAAATCAAGGGGTTAGGGTATTTAGTGGCAGTGGAAAGCAGTAGTTGGTCTTGAAACCATTGTTGGAATAACCACTAGTAGTCCTGGGTCACTTAATGTTATTGGCTGGGAATGTTGGGGATGTCAGTGGCATCACTGGTTTTGATTGAGTTCCAAATAAGTTTATTCTAATAAACTCGGTGGCTTAGCTGCTGGGGACATCATGGGAATATTCAGTACTTGAGGGTTGGGGATTCCTACAGGATGACTGGGGAAATCACCAGACTGGTCTTGAGGATATCCTGGTGACCTGGGCCTGGGAATTAGTACTAGTGAAGTTTGTAGTTCTTGGGGAGGTGGTACAATATCAATTGTTATGATATTGGGCAACATAATGTCAGCCCTTCTAATCCACCTTAATCCAGATACCAGGCTGTCCACCCTTATTAGGCCTTATAGCACTACATTAACCTTCCCATAGTCACCCCTGGTACTATGGGATCACCATATATCACATAACCCTTCCCCTTCCAGACTCCAGCTCTTCACACTAATCACTCAGCATGTTGATCTGAGGACTCTTCTGGTTACCCTGAGAGACTTCCAGATACTAGTAGCCATCTGGTTGGCCTATTCTTACTATATACCTTAGTTACCTATAGTCTTCCCTTGGGACCTCCCTCTGGAGTTATCCCCACATATATATAACTGGGCCCATTGGGACCAGTTAGATGCCTTAGCATATTTCTTACCCCCTAGTTTACTCCAATAAACTTCATATATGCTCACCCCCTCATACTGACCCGTAAGTGTGCCTGCTGCATATCCCTTGCATACCTAATTACCTAGGCCTTTATTGGTTAGTACTGTGCCCCATACCTAATACTAGTAGCCCACTTGGCCGAGTCTAAAGCCCCGCCTACTGTTAGAAGCCTATCCCCAGGACTCTTGATGGACTAAGAGTGGTAAACTCACAGGTGATATTAGCATAGTATGTAGATGGAGCTTGGTAAGGCACTCCTGAGTAACCATCCAATAACATATTCATATGTTCAGAGTATCCCACCCATTTCAGGGTCATGGAGTTCAATGCCATGTGGATATACATTGGAGCTCATATTTACTCCCTAGTGGTGTGAACAAGATTCGTCTTGGATGGCCTACTAATCCAGGTTTCTCTAGGGAGTGGGGCTTATTATTTTAGTACGTTTATGGTTAATATGAGATGGCATAAATTGAGTTTACGGATCAAAGATCTACTAAAAATAGTGATTTTGAGTGCAGGTGACTAAAAGTTCGGCTAGATTAAAAAAACGAATAACCATCTATCAATATTAAACACCAATGACAGAATCTTTGTTGATATGTCCCATCTTTAATTAACATGCTACACTCGGCAAGTGGTGCCGTAAAATAAAAGATCTATGTCGGGCGGGACCAGCCAAAACATATATATATATATATGGAGAGAGAGAGTTCGGCTATCTTCTCTAATGTCGATCATGAAAACCCGGATTATTTTCACTGAGACTATGGCAATGAGTACACCACTTGGTTTATTTTTATCTGGTCACGCCATCGATTCAGCTCTGTTTAACCATTGTTGCGTGCATATGCTGTACATGCCATGGTGAGGCCAGGCACTTCCATAAATTGATGCTATGCCAAAGCTTCGACAGCCCCGCCAATGGTCAGGAGTGATCAGTAGGTGTATGGCTGCCTTAAAAATTAACTAACTAGCAGTGACTAATTCATATCTATTAATTTCTATTTTTCATTACTTTGGTAACATTGACCATTTGTAGTTCCGACCATAGCAATAGCCAACTCTTTAAATATCACACAAGATTCCAATAGAGAAGTGCTAAAAACCCCCGGGGCGTCCGCCGATAAGGATTTAGTACTCAAGGGTGGATGCCTAGATATATACAGAGACGCCTTGGTGCTGGATACTAAACTAAAGGGGTAAGGTTATATTACTATATGTAAACATGGTCGGGATAAAGGCTATCAGTCCCTAGGGGAGCCAGAGGGGGGTAATTACTGTGGGGCTCAGACTATGGAAAATACGGACGATGACCATAGTTTAATAGTGTATATTTAAGGGCAGGTTTTCAATTTGCGGGGAGGGGAGGAGTTGGCCTCCTTACCATGCCATTTAATAGTTATATAATAGCCCATCAGAGACTGTAACATAAAATGACATATGAACAAACCAACGATATCCTAAAGGCGTAATGGTCTTTCAGCAACAACCCTAGTCCAAGACATAATAGAATACTGTGTTTACGGTCATTTACACGGATTATTGGGACCCCCTATAATCTTTAAGTGGGGACCACATAGCTCGACTGACCAGGGGGGGTTCGGTGCGTTTATCCCGAAGACTTGGTACCGAGAAGTCTCTGAAAACACCAACTGTGAAGCGGACTCAGGCCAAACGGGGATCCAGCGAGTATGTTTACTCCAAGATACCAGAAGGCTGCTTCACTCCACACCTGCATAGCACGGAGTCTGTCGACTGTAATCTAACCATACTATATAATGAGGTTGAGGGAAATGTAGACATCTTCCACAAATCGGGTTGCCTAGATCCCGGTTCAGCTAATGGCGATTCGTATCATTATTAGGTCTACATTGGCATAAATAGTTTAGCACATTGGCGAGGCGATCCCTCTATTCTGTAGGCGGAAAATAAAAAAGAATCAGCCCAGTTACCCTTTAAAAACAACATGCCAGGGTATAATAGCTGCATATCCCTCAATTGACCATTGTAACTACCCTTATTGTTTCAGGATTAGTATATCAGTGGCCCATTTAATCTAGTAATCATCCGAGTTATTTACCAAAGTGTAATGATCCATTAATTGGCAAGCGGTGAGGGAAACGGAAAACCGGTGATAACGGTTTGATGTCACTAGGGAAATGATATTATAAAATACAAAACAACACAGTAATTTATTAATTGGTTCTGCAAGAAAAAAAAAAGATAGTATACGCTCTCTACCTAAACCTGCCACACCTACCCAACATCCATCCACAAAAATTAAAGGGAAGGGAGAGGTGCAGGCATACCCTCAATGAAAACCATATTTTCTACTATTAAAAAAATAAGGCATTCTCGGATATTAAAGTAGGGGTCCGTAGGCCAAGGGGTCTTCACAAAGTTTGACCGTATGGACAATTAAACGGCGCATTTCGGAGGACACGGCGGCCAAACTGGCACGGCTAGCCAAGGTACGAAGTAATGTAGCCAAATGGGCCGCCTTATGGCGGGTTTCCGTAAATTGGGTGTTGAGGATAATAGGGGGCAGGAGTCGCAGGTAAGCCGTCCGGAGGGCATCCGCGTCGCAAGACAGATTGTAAAGCTCCCGAATGATCACATCAATGAGCACATTAAGGTCATTGGTGAAGAAAAAGGTAAAGGTTCCAGGAGTGGTCAATAGCGCCGTGATAAATTTAAGGATAGAAATGATGGTCTCACGATCGCCTAGATTGGGAAGAAGATTGGATGATTCAAAACAACAGGTGGAGAGGGTTAATACACTGACGAACGAATGACAATCCATCGCAAGGATGATCAGTTGGCAAAGAGGGGTCTCTATTAGACGAATTGGGCCCGGAAGCACGTACTACTTACTTTCACGATTTAACATAAAGATGAGGTTTTCGGAAAAGGTGAGGCAGCTGTCCCGTTCTCGGCATAGAGTCTGGATTACTAACTGCAGAGGTGGCTGCAATGGGGAATTGGACGCCGATACGCAGCGCTGAGACATGGGGGTACCATTGACGGGAGGGGAAGCAAGGGCAGCGACATCGGCCGTCGATTTGACGGGAGTAGGTGGCGGCGGGGGGCGTCGTAGGGGTGGTGTAGGACAGGGGCGGGAGCCATCCGAATGGGATGGGACCATTCGCTGAGACGGAGGGGCTCGTCTACGAGGAACCACAGGCGGGGCCCTTTTCTTAGAAGGATGGTGGGTTCCGTTTTCGACCAATGGCGCCGGGGCGGAAGCAGGGGGAGTGGGACTGGGACTGGGGCTTGGACTGGGCATAGTACCCCCACCATTGGTCCCCACAATCACTGGCTCAGCGACAGCCGTCGGTTTTTGCACAGACCGGACCATGACAGGTCCCCTCGGTAGGGGTCGACGTCCGCACTGGTGGTGCAAGGCCAGTATTAATTTAGACGCAGCTTCGTTAATTTGCTCGTGGGAGAAGCGCGACTTTTCAATCATATATAATAAATAAGCAATAAAGTTTTCGTCGAGGCCATCAAAATCAGCCGAGGGCAGTACTTTTTCCAGGCACAGGCTAGTGAGTAAGGTCAAGGCGGGAAATTTGAGTGACCGGTCGTAGTCCCGGGTGATGTACGTTTTTAGCCGGGCTACAGCGGAATGGTCAACTAACAGGGTGAGCAGTTCGGGAACGAGGGACTGGGTGCCTAGGGCAAGGAGGTGTAAGACCCAGGCCATCCGACGGGTGACCTTTTGTTGAAAAAACGCCAAGATGTAACTCACAAAAGTGGGCACATTGAGTTCGAAAAACGGGGATTCCAGCAGAACCAGAAAGGCGTGGGGACAGTCGGGGTTGGTGAAACCCCCGTTCAGGGAGAATTGGGCATCCATGTTCTTGACCCAGGCATCGAGGATCCGGTAGGGCTCATGGGCAGTGGTATGAGGATGTTGAAGTACCGTTTCAAACTCTACAAAGGCGTCGGACACGGCCTTCACTGAGTAACGGCGTTCGACGCGGCGACTTAATTTACGGGTTAACTCAGCGGCCATAGTTGGTAATATTAGTACATGATAAGGGGGATAATATAAGGCGGGCGACGTGGGTAGAAAATAACTATAGCTGAAGCAATCTAACAAGGAGAGCGAGAGTAGGGGGAGTGGCGAAAAAAAGAACAGGTAACTAAGTCTAGGGAGAAGTGCGGATAAACTGCTAAGCCTATAAGTAAATATACAAAGTAAGAAATGGGAATGAAATAAAAAATAAAATAGAGATGAGAAACTAGTATCAAACTAAGGACAACGGAGAACTTTTGAAATAGAAGGAAGAGAGGACAAGGAATAGCCAGTTTGAAGCGGGTGTAACCCCACGCACAAATAAAGGGGGGGGTCAATCATGGAGTGAGGAAACCATTACCAGAAAAATAGCGGGAACCAGGGGAGAAACCCCCGCCGGCTGGTGAGGGGGTCCCAAGACCAACTATAGAACTCTCAAAAGAACCTTGCAGGGATCTAGTGTGGAAAATCTGGTGGCTAGCCAAGCCAAGCCGTGACGCAGACCATGGCGGCGGGAACTGGTCCAATTTTCGGTGTCATTAACTAATACGCACAGGGGTGTGACATACACCTTTATCGCGGGCGATTTCAGGGGCAACGGCCCAGTTTTGGGCCGGTCTAACCAAAGCAACGCTACGGGCCTAATAACCACGGGTAATTGAGTTAATGAGCAGAAATAGGATAGGGAGCGCGGAATTAAAGGCCATCGTGACGGAATGTTAGGACCGAACTATCCCATGGTCTCAAATCGGGGGACACGCTGATTGAAAAGCCGGCGGAAAACCACGGCTCACCAAGAGTTCCTGGATGTTGGCCAACGTAACACAGCCACACAGTGAATGCATGCCAATAGCAGTGGGCGGGATATAGTAAATGACCTCATTACAGATGCACTAGGGCTCTCGGTACCACTGTTCTGGGAAGAAAAGCCAAGTAGTGAAATAGGTCAAGGCAAAATCCATTAACCCATACTTAGCAGGAGAGTCCCGGCTAGTCTGCTATAATTCCAAGATGTTCCTATACGTATGCCAGACTAAAGCGGCCTCTCTATAGGCCGATGGCTGAATAGTACCGAATCTAGCGAAATCTCCCGGGGGATGGATACTACTGCTTGAGTGTTCGACAAATTTGGGTATTTATTTAGGTATGTGTCGGTTATACTATTAGTACAGCGATGTTATTGGGATCTAGCCATTAGAATAAAACAGGAAGACAACTAACATTAAAGGAGTAGGGTGTTGAGGTGGGGTAGGGTAGGGTATTCAACCTACCCACCAATGGTCTAGCATATGGTTATCGTAGGCGTATAGAGCATGAGACTAAACTAAAAGGAATATAAACCCACTGTAGCCATGGGTACAGTGGAAGCAATGAGCCATCGTTACTGAGAATCAAGGATAATTCGATAGAGGGAGTGAGGGGCCATCGAGAGTGGCAGTGACTATGTAGAGAAAAACCACCATGGATACGATCGCTGGAATTAGATATGGGCGGGGGAACTAGGCAAGGACAGTCTGGTCCAGATCTAG
Organism: Dimargaris cristalligena; assembly: GCA_027576995.1. NCBI lineage: Eukaryota > Fungi > Kickxellomycota > Dimargaritomycetes > Dimargaritales > Dimargaritaceae > Dimargaris > Dimargaris cristalligena. Next base: position 6,837 of record JANBQC010000665.1, read on the forward strand.
AGGCAGGGTGCTTCATAGCGTGGCCCAAACCAAGGGGTATGTGAGGGGTAGCACTTTAATCCCCCCCCAACCACCAGCTAGTGTAGACGATGCGAAACTCGATAGACAAAATCGAAACGAAACGGGGGGAAAAACACTACAATGAACTCGAATCCAAAGCAGAGGAAGGGTATGGGATGAATGTCGGACTAGGACAGAGAATAGAAATACTACTACTAATAACAAGAATGCCATTGGCATAGTATGGTGGGTATATGCATGCATATAGAGGGGTAGTTAAAAGAATCCCGATCCGAACCGAACCGACGGGAATCCAGTCAGTACGGTCGGTAAATAACAGAGTTGTAGTGAGTGAATGGCGAGAGTGGGAGAGAAGGAGGGGGGTAGTAGGGCAAAACGCAGTTAGAATAGTCTACACCGTGGCGATAGTCTTGCTGCACGAGCTCCGGGAAGGAACAGTGGTTCATCGCAAAGGTACGCGGAAAGGACGGAAAACTGGGCCATCGTGCAGTAGCACTACGGCCCAACTGTGAACTGGGGAAATGAATCTATCGCAAGAGTGGGTGTGGAAAAGAGAGAAAAACCCCCCGGCGGCCGCTATATATATCCCCAGACGCTGGTTAACAATGGGGCGCCGGACATAACCATTCGCGACACGGAGACTGTAAAGACCAGAGAGCTGCTGCTTGACTGAAACGCCACCTTGACTAATCGAATCGAGCGCCGCACTTGACACAGCGCCGTTCGGTCATGCAAAGGCAACACGGGATTCCGCAGGGGAAACAAAAGAGGGCACATAGTACCCCAGGCAGGGTAAACTCGGTTTGGAGTTCGTGGTCGCCGCCGCGGGAACACAAACCATAGTGATGGACATGGACGACCTGATATGCGGTGTAGGCCGGTTGCTGATGGCTGCCGGACCCCAAGGGAAAGGAAGCCGATGCAGCTCCCGTTGCCAAGCTGCCGTAGGTGCCCGATGGTTGGCTCGACTGCAGCGGGGGATTTTGTATATACGGAGAAGACGAGGCGGCGGGGTAGTGGGGGTAGGTTCCGGAGCCGGAAGGTCGTTCAGCAACCGGCATAGCTGCCCCCGAAGGCTGGGCAAACCAATTGGTCTGGGCGACGGGGACCTGGGGCATACCCGGAAAGTAGTCGCTGTGGTGGGTGGGGGGAGGCGACCCAAACTTCCAGCCCACCTGGGTATTCGACGCAGGCAAGGGATGGGGTTGTACTGGGTGCGGGTGCCAGGCGGTGGGGTCTTCCGGCGGGGAGTCCGAATAGGGGGGCGGAGGGGGTTCCTCGGCTAAAGTCGGGGACGAGTGGTTTGGGCGGATGGGCCAGGACGAAGGGGTTCGCTGCTCGCGTGGGAGGTCGGAGGAGCCGGCGCCGGTAGAGCGAGGGTGGCCTTCAGCCAACGGACGGGCTTCGTGGGACTCTGCGGCACCCATAGAATGTGGGAAGAGAGATATATGTATATTTATAGAGATGGAGAGATACTGGTGCGTATTAGTAGGCGTATGTGCCGAGGCAAAGGGCTGATAGAGAGAGTTAGGAGGAATGGTCCGGGGAAAGAAAGTAGGGAATGCGGAGAGCACCAAAAGGAGGAGTAAGTAGAAGAAACCAAGGGTCGATTGGTGGTGGAGAAAGGAAAGCAGGTGCTAAAAGCTACAGGGGAGGGGGTGGAGCTTATATATTACAGTATACATTACAGCAATATAAAGAACAGAGACGGACAACGAGTGGGAGAGGTGTAGGCGATTATATATTAAACAGCGTGACAGGTGCCTATGTGGATGGCATTGAGGGGCCATTTCTGGGGCCAGGCCCAGCTATTATAGACCAGACAAGACTTGATAAGCTGCGTTTTCACTGTTCATTCGAGATGTGACAGTCAGAGACCCCTCCATGCAGCTGGGCAACATAACCAAGACAAAGGGCTCCTTTATTTACCCTGAGCACCCCGTGATTCTCCCAGCGGACTATTAGGTGCTTAGAACCGAAAGATCTTTAGTACAGGCAGTCCTCCGCATTCAAGGCCAGGCTTATTCTATCCAGCCACCTTACACCCTTCGAACTTTGAAAAACTGGGCCGGCTCGTTGGTTCATATTGGCCATTGAATCCAGTTTCTGTCTTGGCCTCTTCGGATCAGTGGTTACCTCAATTCGTTGCATTCACTACACTTTCCGCTCTAATTAACCCGAATTTACGTTCGCCATGTTCCGTCTTCCTCTTCAGAAAACCCGTTTACACGGATCCGGTCTTCCACAAGTCCACGCTAGAGCACAAATAACCGTTCCAACCCGGCAATTCAGGTAGAACATAGCACTCCTCATGGACAAAAAAAAACTTGTACTACCGCCCCCTCCCCTTGACTGCAATACCTGCCCCACACTCACGTACGCCTGGCCAAAGGCGCCACCACTCTTCCCGAGGTTCGAACCTCCATTTGCCCCGTAGACGACCACCGCCTTTTCACTTACCGATACTATATATCACATAATTGCTTACTTGCTTACGCCACCGCTACCCCCGCCCCGGCCTTGATCAATTACAACCCTTTGCGTCAACGTAGCCAACCACCCCGGAGACCGCCCACCCAAACGGACTCCGATTATATCTACGGCCTATCTGCCGCCCGGGCTGCCCTATCTAATCCCCGACGAACCGTCCGACAGGTATTCCGTCAGGATTCCAATGACATTGTCGAAAAGACCAAGTACGTTCCCCACCCCGCTCCTGGGCCAGGATTGCGCCCATAGCCCCCCCCCCACCTACCATCCCAGGGCCAAATGGCACTGGAAATGGAATTTCCATTGGATAATCAGTCCCTAAGTAGAGCTAGTCAACCAGTCAGTATTACAACGTGCAATATTTCTCGCCGTATCTAATCTAAACCCCCCTACACACCTATACCCATGTGTACTGTTCCCCACCTCTCCGACATTCCTACCCGATGGCCCGATTACCCAATCTGGCCATTATTAGCCCGAATTTCGGTAAAATTCTTGACGCGGCCCGGGCAGCCAATATCCCAGTCGTTTATCAGTCCAAAATGAGCTTGAATAGGCTCAGCGCTAACCGGCCCCACCAGGTACTTTTCGATTTATTTAATGGCCATCGCCTTCCTATTAGAACCCCCCCTACCCTGAAATACCATGCCCTCACGGTTAGCCATGTTGGGCCCACTACAATCACCCAATGCACCAATAAACTAATCCATCTCAGGTCCAATTATCGGCTGGCCAATTTATGCAGGGAATCATTCTCGATGCCGGCCCGCTTCCCGTGGAAACCACCGCCTACCTCTCTAAATGGACGAGCGGCAGGTAAGTGAACCACCGCCACCCTTATTTCCGAATAGATTCAATCAATTTACTGATTATGGATCTTGATAAATCCTGGCCATACTGCCACAACTACTTGATGGCGTGATCATTGAAATTATATATACCAAATACCCCAACTTCTCGCATTTATCATTCGGCCAATCGTCTAGTTATTCGGTACATCCGGCAAAAGGCAAACCCATCAAATACGATGCCGCCAAACCACCATGCTGGCTAGCCCTCGACAGCATCATGGACCCCCAAAATTTAGGATCCATATTACGGTAGGTCTTTACGGCGAAAGGGAAATGTGGGGTATGGAGTCCAACCCTCACCCACCACCATCACACCCCAGTTGGGAAAATGTCCCAATCCGAGTTGAGCTACCGAATTACCTACCAATTGCTATATTAGAGAGAGAACCTTGGTCTACATTTGTTAAAGGGTCTCCCGGACTCATACCGCAGTATATACCCTATTCGATTTTTTAACCGTCTTCTAGGTCGGCTTACTTTTTCGGCGTTGATGGCGTAGTCGTGTGCAGTCGAAACAGGTAAATTGAGGGTCAGACGATCCCCTTTCCCCTATATAAACATCCTATTTTGGATGCCCTTGAGTCACCTTCTCTTTTATTTTATGGGCTTTCATTTCCCACTACGCCCCTTTATTTATTTTTACATAGAGCCACTGACTCACCCCGTCACACTCCTATATCCCCCCCACCCCTTTTGGGCATGGATATACACACCATTATTATTATTATTATTATTATTATTGTTAATTGGCGACTATTGTAGTGCACCTCTGGGCCCCGTGGTCGCCAAGGCCAGCTCGGGTGCTCTAGAGTGTGTGGAACTGTACTCAACTAGTACATTGCCTCGGTTCCTTAAGCGCTGTGTTGAAACCGGTTGGACAACGATGGGTGCGACATGTACTGAGGCTACAGACAAGCCTCTACTGGACGTTTCTTCCCTGGGTCTCAGTACAGGCCCTACTATCCTGGTCGTGGGTAACGAAGGTAATCATTGATTCGGTGGACCCCACATATCTATATAGTCATGGATAGAGAGGAGTATGGACCCGCTTATACTCCGGACAAGCAATGGTGCTACTCCAAAGGCCCATGGGCTGAACTAGATGGGTGGTGGTGGTACTGCGCCTGTCAATATGGCAGTAACCGCGTAGTCTTGGGAATGTTTAGCATGTTAAACATACCATACCTAACCATTTCTTTATTCGTTTACCTAATATTATAGGCGAGGGACTACGTGCCGGTGTCGCCGAACAGTGTACCAAGCTAGTTAGGGTCCAATCAACCAACCCCATGCCGGTGGATTTCATTGATAGTCTCAACGTGGGCGTAGCCACGGGCGTTCTATTACATTCGATGATAGGCATGCGAAGGGACTCCGCACCAGCTTCGGAAGAAAAGTAGACTCTAGGTTAATCATCAGGGTTTAGTCCATTTGGACTAGCTAACTCGCCGACTAGTTGATTAAAAAAAAAGGCTTGGTAGGGAGAATGTCAAAAAAGAGTCCGTTTGGAATGTAATTGCACCAGTCCCATTAGAGTAACTTTTCATGACATTTTTCAATCCACCGCCTGATACCGATCGAGGGCCGTATTGTTAAATAAATAACTGAGGCTTAATCCGGATAGTACTATTTGTAAAACCCCGGGCACAAATAAATCAATGCCAGCCCAAATGTGGTTATTAACGTTAAATTAGATTCCGCGTCCCCATGATTGTAACCATACCAGGGTGGCTGGGGATTGTCCGACCCTGTGATGAACTATTAGGCTGGTTATTAGTGGCTAACGGTTTGACGGGTAAACTCCGTCGACTGGGCAGATAAGAGAGGCAAATAGGGCAATATAAATAATATTATAAACTGACCATCCGGATGACGAAATGGAGGCATATTGCCCTACTGCACAGCTGTACGTGGACCAGTCAATTAGTACCAAAGTGAAACCAGTATGGGTTAGACAGGAGTAAAAGCAAGACTATGGTAGAAAGGTGGGCGTTGGCGGGGTGCGGGTATATTTCCCACATTGGGAGAAGGGGAAGTAGTATAGGCAGAAGTAATGAAACTCGAATCCCCTCTTCAACCAATTCTCAGCCAAAATCTATTATTCCTTTTCTACACATTTCCACAGCCTCTCCGTAGTTAATTACCATCCTACGAATACACCATGACTTTAAACCCCGTTCATGTGGCCACTCTAGCCCGCGGCAGTTGGCGCTGGTGGCGGCTCCCCCATCCCGCTCCCTCCACCAACACCACCACCACCGTCTTCCTCACCAAGACTGCCCTCCGGCCTTTCAGCCACCAGCCCATGGTCCAGGGCCGCTACGTGAAAAACGAATTGAAGGGCAAACCCCTGTCGGGTGGCCAGCACCCGGGCAACCCGTCGTTGGCCCCAGGAGGCGCCTACGGCAGCCGTCGCCCACCCTCCCCCTTTCCGTCGAATGACACCCAACGGCAGCGGAGTGGACCACTCTATAACGAGCAGATCGCTTCCCCCACGGTCACCCTGATTGACCAACACGGCGTATTGCAGGGTATCCGCCGCCTCGACGAAGCGTTGGCGAGTTTCGACCCGGCCGAATATACGCTCGTCCAAGTGGACCCTAATGCCCAACCACCCAAGTGTAAAATCATGGCCAACGCCGCCCTCCAGGACCGGGCCAAACGGGCTTCGGCTTCGGCCGATGCAACCTCCGGGGGCAGTGGTAATGGCAATAGTAACAGCAGTAGTAGCAGTCGGGCGGTGAGTAAAAAGCGGAAAGAAGGTCCGGCCGAATTATTAATCGGTTCCACCATCACCGACCACGACCTCGAACACAAACTCAGTCGCGCGTTCCATTTCTTCGGTAAACAACACCGACCCGTCAAATTCACCATCGTGTACAAGGGTACCCCCGCGGCGGCCCGGTCACCCCGCGGCGCCGAGGAAAAGGAAGTCGTTCGTCGGCGTATTATCCAAACGCTGGCCTTCTGCGCCGATTCGCTGGCCGAGGTTGAGGATACCGGGAAACGCATTTCGTTCACGTTGAAACCAAAGGTCAATGCCGAGAAATTAATCGAGGAGTGGCAAGCGGCCGAAGAGGAAGAGCGGGCCCAGGTGGAATTGGAAAAAATGAAACGTAAGAAATAATGGTCCAACCATGAATCCATCATGGAGATAAGCCTTGGCTAGAAAAGTGGGAATAGGAAGAGGTGGAGTAAATCAACGAAGGGTGGGGCGTCCGGTGATTGTAGCGATAGGGGGTGAGGCTCAATTCGGTTGCACCAAGTAGACCCCGCTGGGTAAGGCCGGTATTGCTGGTTAAAAATAAATACCTCGCTATTTCTATTTTCATACTTTGCGCAATGTTAAATTCTACATATAGTCTATAAACCGTGGTATTACTCTGTGCAAGACTCCATTATAAATACTAAACCTGGATTTTTAGATATTTTTCCATTAATGGATGATGGCCCCATCTCCCCCTTTCTCAATAGCTGCTAAAATGACATTGGAAGTTGGTCTACGCCTTTGGAACCAACATAAATATAATAAATTTCAGCACCAATGGATAGGTCATTAAACCTTGCGATAACAGCATGTATATAATTTTATAGGGGTGGATTAGGTTGGTTTTTACAAAGAAATATAGCTAACTAAAAGCCAGTGATGTTCAAAATATGCAAGAATAAATGGCTGGGCTAATAAATCTTGATGCTGCATATGGCCGAAATTCAGTCCGGCAGCATATAGGTCTACATAAAATGTGTTTAGGAAAATATACAGGATATTACTTTCTTTCTAGAAATAGTTGCCTCATCTGGTAAATTTTTACCTATTCACCCTGGTGGAGCCTCTCATATTAAACCATCCTCCCAAATTTCCAATTTATTACATGATTTAATTACAGCCCAAAAAAAATATTTAATTGAAGTTTATATTATTATGCCACCTCCCTAAGAACCACAAACTTCAGCAGTACCTATACCCAGTCCCAGGTCACCAGGACATCCTCAGGACCAGTCCTACAATCCTCCCAGCAGCCCTACACAAATCCCTAACCCCTAACCCCTAATCCCCAAGTACCTAGTGACCCCATGAAGCCCCCAACAGCTAAGCCACTAAGTTTATTAAAGCAAGCTTATTCTAAACTTAATCAAAACCAGCAACACCACCAAGGGCCCCAATATTTCCAGCTATCAATATTAAGTAACCCAGGACTACCAGTATTACCCAGGTTAACTACTCTTAGTCCATCAAGAGTCCCAAGGATAGGCTTCTAATGGTAGGCACAGGCACAGTACTAACTAATAAAGGCTAAGTATGGGAATAGGTAAGGGATGTGTAGTGGGCATACTTACTAGTCAGGACAAGGGGAGTGAGTATATATAGGGTTTATTAGGGGTGAACCAGGGGGTAAGGACAGGC
>JANBQC010000666.1:0-14540 GCA_027576995.1 Dimargaris cristalligena
GGATACTACGCGTATGGGAAAGTATACGAGAGATCCATTATTAACCAGTGGTTTTTGCCTCATCCAACGGATTTATCATTATACAGTCTGGTTGAACCTTTCCCACATGGTTCTCGCATGGATTAATGGGCTGGACCCCGATAATAAAAACCACCATCCGGAGATGACAGGCTGGTTTAGCTGGTCACCTATTCCACTTGGAGTCGGAGAAACGCAGGAGGGTCCTTAATTAACAATGACATACTAACCTGCCACACTGGACCAGTATCCACTGGCCGAATGGGACAGACATGCTCCCTTGTATAGTGGCAGGCCTAGTTCGTGTTTGACCCCTCTCTATTCGTATGTTTCATATCGTCCCAATCAAAGCAACTCTCAAATTAAAGTCAGACTTGGGATTGGGATGCTATGGTTCAACTACAAAAATGGATTAGGTTTCAGACGAATTAGGCCGAGGGGGGAAGGCATGGTCGGGAGCAGTATACACCAGGACTGCATACCGTTTTGTGCTACACTCCAGTTCATTAATTCACTAATTACGACTATATTCGATGGTACGGCTCAATGAACTTTCCGTTACTTGTAATTCCACATTTAAACCTGTTATATTTCATGACCAGCGTCATTTATTGACAATTATAGGCTGGCTCACGGTCACTATTTCCTAATTCAATTTCCCCGGCGTTAAATACCCCGATTAAGCCTTTTCCAAAACGTCCTTATCCAATTTTCAGGACACGCCCTTTCCCGCAAAAAGGCCCTGCAGCCTCCTCTACCTTGGCCATGGTCCAATCTACTACCAACCGACTCTATGCGTGCCTCATTATAGGCACACTGGTGTGGAGCTCGTTTCTGCCGTGTTGCCGAAGCCAACTGATCATTAACGACAATAGTCTCAGTCAAATCAAACCCATCCACGAAGTCAGCTTTGGCCTTAGTGCTGCCACCAACGACCAAGGCCAGTGCCCTCTCGACTGTTCCAAAGCCCCGGACTGTCGGCGGTGTGTTTTCGACACGAGCGAATCATTCTATGTGGCCAAGGAGCAGAAGAGTAACGTGGTGACCCTCTTGTCGTTTCCCGTGCCTCCCATTTTCGATACTCCCATAGTCCAGAGCTGTTATTTAAAACTGCCACCTGCGACGCTGGGGGGGAACGTCACCGTGTATATCGCCGAAGCCCGCGGCGAACCACCTATTCGGAACAACAAGCCCATGAATGGGTTGAATGCCCCGCAATTGGGCGACATCTACGGCTATTTTAAGGCCGGCGATCCCATTGAGGTACCGGTGCTATCAGGGTGCCGCACGGCGGTCAAATACAATGCTGTCTCAACGGCGGATTTTTATGTCACGGTGGTAAGTTGTCCAATGTTGAGTAAGAGGACCAAAGCGTAGGGCGGGGGCATTGCAGCGGGGGTCATGGATTGACTACCTGACCGGAACGCATACCCAAGCCAAGGTATCTATGTATGAATGATGGGCCGAGAAACCATGTTTAACCCTAACGTCCTTTATTTACTTACTGGGTTGTATTATTTGGCCGCTGACCACCGACTACTGGATGGCGGGGCGGGGTTTCTAGCTAACCGATGACGTCGTAGTGTTCCCTGGCAAAAATTCAGGTCAATCGGCCGCCCTTCGATTCAAAATCGACGACGATAAGGATATGAACAAGGTCGTATTCTAGTCGGTTAAACCCCACTACCTTGGCTTATAAAATAGCCGATATCCCCGAAGCTCTTCTCGGTCTGATAATGTTCGTAGATTATATGTTTTTTGGGGGGAGAAACACCGTCTCCCTACTTCCCCATCTTGAATACATTGGGCTTATTGACGTAAATTAGCAACCAATAAATCCCGAGTGTAGGTTTCACTTACTCCTGCTAACTTAATCACTTTATTGCCCCATTCACCCAGCTGGATCCAGACTGTCGCTGAGTCAGCTTAGTTCTCCACAAGGGGCACGTACACTTGGGTCAGTTAAAACCTTGGGCTTGTTTTGGACTTTTCATACTGATTGTCCAATGACGACGGGACCCGCTTCGCCTTCTATAGTTGATTGATAAATATCCTCCTTCCCGATAGTGTAGCCTAGTCAGTTATACTCGAATTACTTACGGGGACGACGCTCCCATCGTGGTTTCTTATTTGATTATAGTGGTACGGCATTGTTAAATTATTCTGTAGACCACATTAGTATTCCGGGCCCCTGTCTCTATGATGCGAGTAGTATCATATTATGCCGTTTCCTGGGGACTCCTCCTAACCCTGCTACTCACGACTCGACCGGTTATCACCGACCATGTGCTCCACCAGACTTCGGCAAATGAGGCCATTTTCGTAGCCAAGTCGACGCAGCCTATCCCCCTACTATGCCCCCAAAATGACTGTGCCAAGCGCAACTTTGGCCGCCTTCCGTATCTTCTCGTCCGCGAAAACATAGCGGAAGATCCCAGCCACCCCACGGTTACGATATCCGCCTCCGCGCCCCTCAAACAGGACCGGGCGGAGCCCAGTTTTAACCGAGTGAGCATGAAGACGTTTATGAGTTTCCCCATTCCCACCCTGAAATGGAACGAAACGTTTTCGATTTGCTCGCTGGTGATGGCGAACCCCATCACTTCGAAAAATTTGGGCCGGATTTATACACGGGAACTCCGGTCCAGTTTTGACCAGTACAAAACAACTTACGACAACGCCCCTTCGGAGGGTGGGACATACGGCTTTTTTGACCCTAATCATATCACCGCAGTACCGGTATTGTCGGCTTGTCGGCGAGCGGCCCTGGATACAAGTAATGTAGTGCACTTATCGCTAAGCGGGGTAAGTCATTTAGCCATGTCGAGGATGGGTACTAATTTGCGTGATAGTTACACTGAGCTGACTACGGGGTGTGATACAAAGGATGTCCTCATCTCGACTAACTTTTATCTAACGCTATGACTATTTGCATACACGCCCGCTTCGGATGACCTCGATCAATCTATTTTCCTTTTGGAACCAGCGGCCCGATGAATTGGTGAATGCTACATTCGGCGGTATTGGAAGTCAGTATACGCTACCCTATCTCCACGTTGTAATTAGCCCGTCCCGTAATGATGAACTGGTAAACGGCTATCCCAATGACGCATTTGGTATCCCGGTTTAATACCAATGTAATCCATTTTATCCCTGAATTGCGCGACCTGTTCCGCCAATAAATTGTACTTCTGGGCACTCATGGGAATTCTATAGTACTGCTGTGACGGATAATGACTCGTATTGATTCTGGGTGGAGGCTTTCGGGTATAGAGGCACTTGAATAGCCAACAAATACACGAGTGGCTATGGAGCAGCACTGTCCAAGATGGCCCGGAGAATATAATATATTATAATAACCTGCACCTGTGACTTGTAAGCGGCTATTTTGGACCTCTATATTTGAATGATCAACAGTGTGCACATGATTGCTATTTTCTACAGAAGCCAGGGTCTAGTAACACTATAGCACACACCACTATGGTTTATTGGATTGGGTGCGGCTATTCCCACCTGCCAAATTATGGGCGATTATTGGCCTATGGGTGCCCTGGCGACCGGTACTAATAGACCGCCGTGACTCCCAACGGGACTGCTGCTATTTCCACAGCTTAACTACTCCATACATTGGCGGTTCAGGGATATATATATTCTATCACCTTGCCTCTCCAACTGTTGCTTACTAAAAGCTCTCATTATATTCTCCTCATTCTCACCCCACTATTATTCTGTAAACCCTACTCTGCATTTATCTTCCGCTAACCCACAGCTCACTCGGCTGTACCTTTTTCTTTTCACTTTCCCATTCCTTTACGCAGAACCTCCTTCCACCCACCTCGTCCGCCACTATGGCCACCCAGTCGTGTGTCAAGGTTCTAGGAGGTGGTGTTGTAGGTCTCACCACCGCCCTGGTCCTTCGCCAGAGCCGCTACGCCGTTACGGTTCTGGCCAAAGACCTTCCGGGCCAGGCGGGGAATGCCCAGTTTGCCAGTCCATCCGCGGGTGCCCATTGGCGCTCCTGGGCCGACGCCGCTGACGTGCGTTTGCAGCGGTTCGAGGAACTGACCCTGGCCCGCCTGTTCGAGTTGGCCCGGAAGCACCCTGAGTGCGGTATCGTGCCCACCCGCTCGTTTGACTACTGGGAGGAAATTCCCCAAGGGGGCGCCCGTGTCTGGTTCGATAAACTGGTCCCGGAGGTAAGTAGCTTGCTCTGCCCAAGCTTAAACGTCGCTCTGGGGGTCCAACGTAGTGTGTCCCCATAGGTGGGCTTCTTGGTCTTTTCCATGCGAAATATATATATATATATATATATATATACTGAGTACCTAACTTTGGCTATTTCCGCAAGTGTATTTCTATGGACTTTGCTCTAAAAGTTCCGCACATTGGCCCCGGAGGAGCTCGTCCCGAATACAAAGATGGGCGTAACCTACAAGAAAATCGCCATCAATGTCCCGGTTTATCTACAGTGGGTATACCAGCAATGCATTGATGCAGGGGTTAAGGTGGTTCGTTTGGACAGCTACTACTCGGATGTCAATGGGGCGTTTACCCATGAACCCCAGCATCCCACGGCGGACATTGTGGTCAACTGTACGGGGTTAGGTGCCCGTACGCTGGGTGGTGTGGAGGACCTGGACGTGTATTCGGTGCGAGGCCAGTGGATGCTTGTGCGCGCTCCCTCCGTCAAGGATAGTATCAATGTGACCACTAAACCCGGCCCCGTCGCTATGATGACTACCATCATTCCGCGGGGCGATGGGACGGTGTTTTTAGGCGGCAGCAAGGAGAGTTCAAGCTAGTAAGTCATATAGATGGAGTCCGTAGACTATCCCTCGCTGGTCATTCTGAATAGGCCGGTGTGATTATTTTAGTGGTTGATTTTTTAACAGTAATAATGACAGCCCTGTACTTCAATCCCAGCCTAGAAAATACCCGCATAATAGGAGGGTTATTTTTGTGCTACAACTCATTTCGCACCTAATTCCGACACTCACTATACCGTACGTTACTCTAATTCGGAATCCCGCCTCTTTAGTGATGCGACTGTCAACAAGGCCACCTCTGACATTATCTGGGAGCGCTGCACTAGCGTGTGTCCCGAACTTGTAGCTGATTACAACGCATGGAACACCCAAGCTGACAAAACTGAACCGTTTGTCCTGGCCGAGGGTGCCGGTCTACGCCCCGGTCGAGTTGGCGGACCCCGTGTTGATATGGAGCCTCAATGTAATCGAACAAGGCTAAAAGATACTATTACTCTCTTGAATTCTGGAAGCCGGTCGCGTATTGAGGCCTTCTAAATAGTTGCACAGCGACAACACCCCAGCAACGCCTTATCAATCTAAAGCTTTAAACTAATAACTAATCCTATACATGTGGGCTCATCTCAAATATTACGGTAATTGTATATCCTTTTATGTTTATATTTCAATTGCAAGATCAAGATCGCTACCTCATCCACAATTACGGGCATGCCGGCTACGGTAAGTCAATGGTGTCTTTATAATTGCCTATGTATCTAGGTTTGAAGCCATTTTTTCAAACCGATTTAATGAATAGGACACGGCTGATCCTAGGATGTATTTCACTGAACGCTATGGTATATCAAATCCTAATAATATTATGCTTATTTGGTTCATTCATCAGGTTACCAAACTAGCTGGAGCTGCGCCTGGGAGGTTCTTGCCATGGTCCAAGGACTATTGCCGGCGAAGGAATAGTCATCCCACGACGTGTCGGCCATTTGTTTCCTCATGGTTCAAGTAAACTGCCGGCCGAATAAACCCTTTAATTTTATCACGAACAGTCTTCCTATCCGTGAATGTGTCGGTACTTCCAACAGTTATTAGCATGGCCTATTCTTTTACTCGCTAATCCATTTTTAATATGATCAATAAATTATAGACCAACGTCTTCACCAAGGTCCCGTCTTGAATGAATAAAAGAGACCCCGCGGTCAAAAGATGGACCACTCCGCCGGCAATAGACTCCCAATGTTATTTATTTATATTTCTAACGAATTGTCCTAAGATTTTAAAGGGACTAATGGATATATGGAAGGAAAGGCCAGAATAACGAACCAATAGCATATCGATGGATAACACCGGACCAGGCGGCGGTAATTTGGCTATTAGGAAGTAATACACTTGTGCCCGTTTTCATCGGACATGCGGTCCACCTGGGGTAGCATATTGATGAATAGAGTAGCAGCACTGGTGCTGGAAATTGTTGAACTCAGTCTCGTGCGTATTATGAAGTGGCTGAGTCATCAGCGGCAATTACGCCAGTTTTCACATCAAAAAAATTATTGGCGTACTCGGCAGATGTAATGTGGGTAAGCATTTCTTTTTCAACGGGGTCATTCGGGCGAAGGTAAAATATCCAAGGAACCAAACCCTGTCCTTTGGGTCCTAGACCTACGTACATTCGGAGCTTTTCCATGGATATGGAATGCACAAAAGCGGGTTCAGTTTTCTCGGATAGTCGGATTTCAAAGGGTAGTATTAGTTCAGTATTCTTGGCTTTTTGGTATCGCTCATTAATCTCGGTTAAAAACCCGGCACTTTCCTGGTAATGGGCGGCTTCTTCAAAATGTTTCACTAGGTTGGCTTGAGCCTCTTGCATGACACGGGTCCGCTCTTCGTTCTGAGCCCGAAGGGTTACTAGAGCCTCGTTGGCTTCTGAAGACGGCAAAGGGGGGGTCGGTGTCTTAATGCAATCGTAGATCTTGCGAAGCCTGCTAGGAATATAGCTGCGTTTTTGGATAGTTTGGACTTGGGATTGGGTTTCATGGCGGCTCTTCTGCAACTGGGAAAGTAGGGGAGGGGGTGGGCGTGAGAGTAGGTGTGGGAGTGTGAGAGGGGGGATGTTAAAGAATGAAGAAACTCTCAAAGTACAGAGTTAGGAATATCTGACGAGAAGTCGAGTTGGGTGGGTAGTTGATCAAGATTAAAGCGAAATAAATTTAATAGGAGTGGGGTAACTTTAGAGAGATGTGCGAGGCACTCGCTATTTATGCAAAGTGTATTCACGGCGCAAGTCCCTTGGAGGTTTGGGCAACGTAAAAAACAGGACGACGTCGATGCCCCGTTAATCCATCTACAAAATACTCCCAGGGGGCTGGTCCTTCGTGAGGTTCATTGTTGCGAAGGCCATACGGTTAACCATCAGTTGGTTGGCTCCCCCGATTCTTAAACGGATAATTTGGAATACGTCAACAGACCAACCGCGGTAGTGTCGGTGCTCGAAAAGGAATCAACCGAACCCCCGTAAGGGTATGGGTATGTGCAACCAATCATCGGCTTCAAGGCCGAATGGGGCGGCATTTGGGAGGAAAGGGGGAAAGTGCAACAGTATTCCTAATATACATTGAGGGTGGCGAAAAATAGAAACGAACATTAATGAAATTCATATGAGTGAAATTCAGCGCAGCTGTACATGATTGTAAATTATATATGTGCAGGAAATAGGCAGGCTATGGATTTTTAACTAGCTGTGCTAGCCTTTTCCGGTGGATTTTTTTTGGTTAACCCGTATGGTTGAACCCCTCACGAATTCCTGGGCTGTTTTTTCGCTCGTTGAAAATAATGTCGATGGAGTGCGTCGTTGTCCCACTTTGGATATTCCTAATTGCAATCCCAGAGGCTAACTGTGGCCGATACACACCAACCAATCTTATCTTGGTGACATTGCTCTCAATCGATCAAAGGGGGTCAAATACCATTGGAAAAAGGGGAGTCCCAAGAGGTCTTCGCGGGTTTAGCGAAAAGTGCACGGTTTCGATGGAAGGGTACACATTGTGAAGTGTGAATCGCTTCGTAGAATGGTGAACCAGAACACGTACACACACATCCATAGCTAATGAAGACTAAACTGGTCATTTTAACCCCCTTTCGATTGTTTCCGTTGCAGGTAGTCTATATACCCATCTCTCCGAGCATCATCTGTTATCTGTTTTTTTTAAAAAAACGAAGTCCCCGTTGGGGAAATCCATATGGGAGACATTCAGCTCAGCTGTATAACTAAACATAGATTCGATACCGCTAATATGTCAATGTAAAAATAAATGTATCGCCTATTTTGCCGTGTACATTTTGTTTAAAACCCTGCATAGCCATTGGGATATACCTATATAAAACATAATGAAACTGGTTTAATGTGACAGGCCTTAAGGCATTGGGCAAAGTCCGGCGTCCGACATGTAGCCCAAAATCGGATATTACAATCATAGTCCTACCTAAGATAAGTGCGAACCGATTAAGTAGGGCATAAGCTAAATAGGTAAATGGAGATATTCGGGACACAGTGTCCCGGCGAGACTAATACAACCTTCGCCCCCGTCTCAGCATTAAATATCTACTATTTGCCACATGAACCATGTCAGACTGATTTTTACAGTGGCAGGGAGCTCACATGGGGTAGAGGAGCGTAGCTGGTGCTCAATTGTATTGAAAAATATACCCCGACGGGTCTTCCATTCCCCCTTGTTTCGGACCAACTACACTAGCTTAGCTAGTTATTCTTTGTCTGCTCATTTCAACCACTAAAAATGCCCCCTACCGACTACATTATTCAGCAAAACTAACCACCTTGAGGCACCTACCGGCCTCAAGCTGCTTTCTTCCTTTACTTCCAGTTTTATCGTATCGAATTTATATTCGAGCATATTAACCGACCACTCATTATATAGTCGGGCTATATTATATCGTGCGTGTGCTGATAATGCTTAACATGCATAAGGTCCATCCCTGTTGAGCTGTATAGCCTTGAGGTAACCTTGTAAGGTGGTGAGGCATCGGAAGCCGGGCCCAGTGCTACTCGTGGATAAGTTCGTCATTAAGGGATGCCCAGGCTATTAGTGAAACCAGGTCTCCGCCCACACCGCCCTCTGGCAAGGGTACTACCATGTCGCTATTGCCAGGGTTAAAAATAACAGTAGCCGAGAAAATGGGGAATATTTATGCACTAAAGAAGGACGGGCCGTATGGGCTTTACAAAAGCTCACTCTTTACCAACAAGAAGCACTTGGGTTAGCCGGAGTGAAGAGCAGCTTGTCGAAAGGACTAGATCTCTCAACCCTTACTATATTATACTACCAATGAAAGGGTATAAATAGTGTTATTAGTTTCTTTGGTGGCAGCCTTTTAAATAACATTTTGTCCCACTACAAGTACCACTGACTTCAATTACTAGCAGCCAGGAATAACACCAACTACATCCGCCCTCTTTCCGATTAATGACCTCCATCTCAAATACTATCCTATTACTATTACAACAGGTATAAAAAAACAAAGCACATATTGAGGATACTAGGCATTACTCCGACGGAGACTAGGTAGGACCTGTACACTCTGCACTTGGTGCAGAGTATCAATGAACAGGGAAGTGGGCAATAAATAGGCAGTGCCTTCTGTGCAAAATAGTAGCTGAGTACAGAGTAAATTGAATGGACCAGCGGGATTTCTTTTAGGCGAGATTTCCTAAAAACAGCGTCATTTTTTCGACAAGAGAAAATACAAGCCTGGAGCAGGGGATCTGTTGGAGGGCTAAAAGAGATAAAGAGGGGCTAGTAGACAAAGGGTGTCCCTCCGCGACATTTAACTGGCTTTCCTTTGCTTTTGCGATGTACCGACGCCGGTGTACAGTGTGACTGGTGAGGATTCGGCTTCTACTAGCCTACCAATCCTACTATCCATGAATACTCTGTACAATGACCATTTTCCTTTCAATGACCCCATTATTTACGCCAATAGGGATATATTCGACGGGGAACTGGTATGGGAAGGGGTGACGGCAGTAGCCAGCCGAATACTTCCGCCTAATATTCAACTCGGTCCCAAAATGGGGCAATACAACTGCTTGGGGTGCGTAATATAGGATGCGAACGGCTTTGTAGGGTCGAAAAGCCGGACGCAGGTTTTATCTCATACAGTACCATTAGACCGTTCGCCTTGGGTAGTAAAGCCAGTGGTCCTGGGTCGGCGCGTAGCTGAGTCGTATAATAGGACTATCCGCTAAAGCGCACTGTATATGGGTGGGGCTTGGCCCCGCTCTACTACACAGCTCCCGTTTGGTGCGATGGTTGAGATGGGCACAGTAAAAAAAGAGGCAAATCTATTTTGAGGCAGTCTCATCTAACACCTTATACGGTTGGATTGGAGTTCACCTGTAGAATAGTTTCGCATCCGCAAAAAGGTCGTAAGGGATAGAAAGAAGGGGAGCTCAAAAGGGGATACGAGGGCAATAGCTTTTTCTGCAGGGAGACTGGTTCAATCGAGAACTATAGCTTAATGTGTTAAAGGCCAATGAACTCTTTACTCAAATTTCGGGCTCAATCCCAACCAACTCGGGTGACTTTGACCAACTACCCTTTACCCGGTGGATTAAAGTAGCCGGCGGTTGGGTCGAGAAAGAAACATAAAGCCGAGCAGTCTTTGGAATGCAATGAATAACCATTGATGGTGGTACCAATTGCATAATTGGGGCTGGCGAAATGGGGCCATTCCGCTGAATCCAAATGGGAGAGGGGGGATGTATAACCGTAGAACCGCTTTGGGTCATTCGAATATAAATACGTGACCCAAGTACCCCTAAGACGCTTATCAACATCTCCCTCTGACAAAGTAGTTTTATATTGCCTTCCCCCCGAGTTCTCTTCCCCCACCTTCGACATTTTCAATTATCAACAATTTTTTGTGTATGCGCTTACCCTTTGCACTGTCTCCAGTCCATTAGTACGTGAAAACCTTTCCTCGCCCGAAGCCATCCTCTCTGGTTAGCCATCCAGCTAATTGAGCCTTTACACTCGTCTCCACCATGAAAGTCAACGTCTCCGCTATTATCGTCCTCGCAGCTGCCGGTGTATGCTTGTCCTCCGCTACGCCCATCCGAGGAACACAACTGGATAGCACCAGGACCAATAACCCTGGGAATCAACCTACTGGCCCAAATATCCATCCCTTCTGCGCGACCTTCTATGATATCAAACCGAGTGATGAGGCTGGAAAAGACCAACACCGTAATTATGTGCAACAGTTACGGGACATCAAGGAGACTCTTGGTACCGGTACTACGAATCAATTCATCGAAAGCCAGGATCAGTTAGACGGATATTACTGGCTCTTCGATGAGTTCGAGTTTGCTTTCTTAGGTAGTAAATATATGTCGAAACCACCGAGATTTGGTCCCAATCTAGAGAATTACGCAATGATAAAATGGGCCAATCGCATTTTTCCGGTATTCGTGAGTAACGAAAACGCTTTGATTGATACCGCGTCCAAATATAAGCCTTCCCAAAATTCTTCCGAGAAGCCGTCTGATTCGGACCTGGCCACCGCGTACCTTATTGGCTATCTAAACGTGGATACCGGAATTCCGAAACAGAGTGAAGCCAAAAAGTGGATGGTTCGTTGCTTTGGCCCCCACCTTGGATTGCCCATCACCCCCAACAGCCAAGCAGCAGTCTCCAGCGCTAATTTACCCAAAACCTATGCCTCAACCGACCAGAATAACTCATCCGTTGGCGGATCTAACAATAGTAACAATTTCTCCAATCCCCCGCCCCTGCCTCCCCGGGAACAACTCCCCACTTACCAGAACCAACAGTTTACTAACCAAAACCAACAGTCTACTTACCAGAACCAACAGCCTATTTCCTATAATCAACAGCCTATTTCCTATAACCAACAACCTATTTCCTATAACCAACAGAATTATCAGCAGAACCAATGGGTCAATCGCCAGGGTCAACAGCTTACTTCCCGGTACCAATAGCCTATTTCCTATAACCAACAGGGTTATAGCATAGCACCCAGTACATTGACAACAATGCCCCTCAGTTTAACCAGGTCCAAACCAATGGGTTTACCGGGAATCGTCTCATTATAGCTGGCTAATAAGTTGCAGCCGACTCCGTCCATACTAAACACTAAATTGCTTAGTATACTTCGAATATCGGCCGGCCAAAAGAGGGTTCACTGCAGTACTCGGGCCCATTTTTTTTACCCCTCCTATCACTCGCAATAACACTGTCTAGAGCAGTCAGCTATGGGCTATTTAGTATCATTTACCTATCTCGTTTTCTTTTAAAATTTAAATCGCCTTATGCGAATATATATTGGGTAAATATTAGGCTGCTATTGTTGTAAATGCTTTGGTACAGTGGTAAATATTATAACCATACCATTTTAACCTGGTTTACACTTAACCCCAGAACTCGCGGGTACATCAATAAAAATAGCTTAGTTACCATTTTAACGAAGAATTCGTTATTGAGAGTCTAGATTACTGCTTGGGCTAATGAGCTGCCCAACAACAAAGGCATATAGTAGTGGTGTGGATGAAATGTAAATACGGAAATCAGGCCATGGTGTATTATATCTGCAAGGAGAAGTGATATGATAGAGTCGGATTTTAGAATTGCCAAGCGAATTGGGGAGCTCGGTTGGATGATATCAGCTAAGAAGTAGTTGGTGAATCCACATAGTGGATATCTGAACTCAGCCCAAACAGGGCGCAATATTTTTTACACACTTCGTTATTGTTGGTATTAACTCTCTAAAATAGTCCACAGTATGACTGTGTTTACCACCAAACCAACTACACTGAATGTCCAGTACCGCGCCAGTAAAATCAAAGTGAGGCTGCAACTGGTATTTGTAATGAAAAAACCACTTAAGTTAGTTTTGTGAACCCATATCAAAGAAACTAAATGATAATGTCTATTGAAGCTAGCTGTAACAACCATTTCAGGTATGGGGTGAATATGTGGTGCCGTGGGAATCAAAGTTAATGGCACACATGGACAATCCAGCTAATAGCAAATGAAATGGTTGTCTGATTTGCGATTTGTATCAATAACAAGCTAATGACAGTGAGTTAATCAAAGTCAGTGTTGCAAAATTGTGTACTCCTTTATTATAATATATATCTTATTATTTTGTTTTATTTGTATAAGCTATTATATTTTTATTTGATGAATATTACAACTGATCCCAAGATGAAAGGAATTGCCCTTCATCAATGTCAGCCCACTTAATCCTTCCTAAATACAGAACACTGAATGTCCCGTCCTATTGCCTTATAGTGCCATATTACCCCTCCCTCAACTATATAACCCACTATGACTGGGTCCCAATGCTTCTCACACCATACTCCACTGGCTAATCCAATGGCCCTCCCCTCACAGTGAGAGTCTTCTGAAAGCAAGCCTACCCAGCCAAGACTCTAACCCTCACCTCTACCTTAGTCATCCCATTCCCTTAGGGACCCCTTGTTATGAGTGGTCCCTGTGTATAAATAACTGGGCCCCTCTGGGACTGGTTCAGTTCCTTAGCTTATTCTTACCCCCTCAGTTTACTCAATAAACTCCTTATATGCTCACCCCTTGTATTAGCCAGTAAGTGTGCCTGCTGCACGTCCCTTGCATTAGCCTACACTCATCCTTTATTGGTTAGTATCTGCTTGGCAGAGCCTAAGCCCCACCTACCATTAGAAGCCTATCCCCGGGACTCTTGATGGACTAAGAGTGGTTAACCTGGGCAACAATCAAAGGAAAGGTTTCTCAGTGGATGAACAAATCAAGAAATAATATGTCATTGGTTTGTTCAATGGGCAGATAGAGAGACCAGGGGATACATAAACCCAGCAATATCCTGCCATTTCAAATAGTAATTTCATCATCATCCATTCTTAAGAAAAATATCACCACTACTACTCTCATATTCTTTTTTAATAAACCCACTTCTATTTTTACTATGTCTTTGACTAACAGAGTGAAAGCACAGACAGGTGTCACAATTGTAGGACCTTTGGATACTGCACACAGTGACAAGGGGAGCAGGATCCCCACAATTACCAATCCCAACAAATATGTCCACCATGACAAGGGTATAAACAACCCTAGTGCTGTGCAAGAGAGGTAGGAGGTGAGGACAGGTTTTTCCAGTAATGGTATCTTGAAGAATAAAGGATATAAGGCTATGGGGATGGGTGGTGGTTTGCCAGCTAAACCCCTAACTCAATTACTGGCCCCTTGGTACTGATATTCTGATATTCTAATATTCTAATAGGACAGGGTAAGAAGGTCAACTTTCTATTGACTAAGCAATGTGGGTACCTATAAAGCCACCCTCTGATAATTATTATAGGGGGGGTGGAATACCTATAGTATAGTAAGTAGTACCTATTACCTCAGATCAATAGCTAAGGAGGTAGATGTCAGACCATTTAATCTACCTTAATCCAGACACATTGGTATCTGCCCCCTATTAGGCCTTATAGTGCCATATTAACCTTCCCATGGTCATCCCTAGTACTATGGGATTACCCTATGTGGTGAACATACCACATTTTTTACTTACTTTTATTTTTAGTCATTTTTTTTTCACTTATCGGAAGTACGCCCCTGATGAGTGAATGAGCCCCTGCCCCTGATAAGTATAATCATTTTTCCTCCATTTTCATTACTATATTGTTTTTTCTATTATTATATTTTATACCCTTGACTGTGATGCACCCCT
>JANBQC010000667.1:0-14483 GCA_027576995.1 Dimargaris cristalligena
AAAGTTATTCTCCCACATATTCTCCCATACATATATTGTGTAAAATCTTATACAGTTGGGTTGAAGTTCACCCATATGCTAATATTCATCCGAAGCTCCCAGCGATGTCTGCGTCTGTATTCTACTAAATTGGATTTGTGAGCCGTCGGATTAAAATGTCTATACCATTTGACCTGCAGGCCTAGTGCATATATATATAGCCATCCTTTAGCACTACTAATTTCCAATAAAACCCAGACGCGTACGCCAAAACCAGCCAATAAGGGCATTGTTGGCTTAGTTTGGCTGATGTGGGTTATGATATAGGAACTGTGCCTGGAGAGGCATTAGCCCGTCCTGATAATAATCGGCGAATTGTCGATTATGTCGGATTAAACTACATGTGGTCGGTTTCTTATTATACTGCTGCTGTATAGTATTTGACAGACTGACTGACTACGTTCAACACCCTCTCGCAGTGAAAATAACATCGATATACTGGTAGATATATGTTCCATTTTATAGGCCCAGGTTAATGTTAGGTATGCACGTAGATGGCTGTGGAGTTGGCGATGGGATAGTAAACACCATGGACGAGAGCGGAAAGTATGGCCTGCTAAGTTATCACGACATTCATGGGCTGGACCAGGCACCTTGCTATTTTAGAAGGGAACTGATACCAATGTACTGTTCTAACCATACGTAGAGTTCCAGCGTCACTCATACCACGCCTATAAACACAGTGCCTCCCCAAACAAGTTGTCAGTACCGATGGACAGTGTATTGGCTTGGCGACTACAGCCCCAAGATTACATCAAACGATATTACTACATTGATGTAATGTTTAAATGGACATCCTCATACTACAGATATTTAACTCCAAGAGAAGATCAGCGATCTCCCCCCTTGCCTAACATTACGGCCCCTTAAACTCACCTCTGATATGGTGTAATAAATCGCCCTGAACTCGACTCTACGTTTCTCGTTTTGCATCGTTTCATACAAGAGAATTGTTCCCGACCAGATTCATTTAGCGTAATTATCCAAGCTATACGGTTGTAAGGATATCGTTTATAGCTCCAAAGTTGGATGTCGCAAGTATAGGAATTTTTCCAATTACTCACATATAAATAATGAAGCGGTGACCAGTCAGTTCCGTGCCACTGCCGGCGAAGCTGTGAATCCTATACATAGTTAATATGGCTATATTACTTTGATGCTTATGAACTCATGAAATTGCGATGTTCACGCATATATGTTGGCAACCGAGGGAACCGGTCACTATAGGATGCCACTTTTTATATACCCTAACGGCCCGTACTGGCCTGTAATACTAAGTAATCATACTACCCTTTCTTATTTGACCTCGTCAAATAGGAATAAATATCGTTGAAGGTTTGTTTTAATCTTTTCCATCGTTATGTAGGTTTTTAAAGTGACTACGGTGGAAAATAGGCGGGGTATGTCACATGAAGTAGAATGGCCTGGTCCAGAAAACAGATTTGCCATTATTCTGTAGCCGTCACCCAGAGTTGGAGGAAATATATCGCCCTTTCATGTAAGGTCCACCCGACTCAACAAACCAAAGCATCCGCTCACCTACCTGAATTACGCCCCGAAGTAGAACCCAAACCATAGGGGGAATGGCGCGCTTCATCTTCAACCAATGGCACTTGGCAACATTATTGGTTTTGTCAGGTTCTTATCTCTCGGGCCAGCTCCCTGGTAGCCATACAAACGAATTGACCTTGTTCTGTTTCTACTCCCGACTATGATGGCCGCGCGTTTCGTAGGTCTAAAACCCCGACCCTTGGCACTCTTGAGCCCATTGCCAAGTGGGTCGTTTTATACCACCTCATTGGCCAAATCGAGTGCAGATGGCCCTTACGCTCCATTCCGTGGCTAGCGCCAGGCAGAGCTAACAGCTGAACGGCTCATAGGCAATGTGCCGTCTTCGCGCAGGAGGGATTGGCCTAAGCACGCCCGCCTGTATATGGGCATGCTAAACAGAAAAGGGCGGTGCAGTTAGCGGGGCTATATCCAACCTAGAAAATGCCAGCCGAACGACGAGTACCATGCTATTCTGAATGGGAGTAGCCAGCCACCCCGTCGCCTAACACAGACCCTCCCGCTGACTGAGGCCAGACCCCGCGCCGTGTCCCTCCAAGTGTCACCCCTCCGACAGCATACGATCATAACAGATATGTGGAACCACAGTCACGCAGTTAGCCATATATGCATATATATATATATATATATATAACCACCAGCTTGTGGTAAAGACCCTTCTCAAGTTAAGACTGCTTACCTCTCCTCCCTTGTTTCCTACCCATTCGTCTTTAGCCATAGCCCCTTGTCCCTCTAGAGCCGGTCTGACTGCTCTTTATCGTGTTTTGTACCTCCGACACTTGTTGTTCTTCGTCTCTTCCCCATTTCCCTCCAAACCGATTCCCCCGCCGCCCTCGCCTACTCCACCTGAAGAGGCCCCATTTAGTTCGAGTAGTCACATCTGCTACTTGTTCCTGTAGGCCCCACCTCCCTGTCGTAATGCCGTGCCTAATTCGCCCTGGCCAATGGTCTTTCCAAAGGTAGGCGCTGTTATTCGGGATGGAATAGAACGGTCCTCTGATTAGCGGTTGGACTACGTCTATGGTGGCTCTTCTTCCAGCGTAGAGCTTTTCTCTGGACCACCGCCGGCCTTTCTATCTGTCCGCTTGTATATGTGCGGGTTTGGCTCTGGTTCGACAGTGCGGGTCACCTGTAGCCTTTTGTCGATATGCTATGGTATAATGCTCCGCATATCTATACCTGCCCTACTCTCTCTGTGGTACTACGAGTCAAGTCTGCTGACGTTGGCTACTTTCCAATGGCCCATTCAGTGGAGTGACTGTTGTTGGATCAACCCGCAACGGCCTGTTCTTGTGACTAGCCTTATCACGGTGGTCAGCTGCGGGGTAGTTTGCATAGGAATGGTTCTGGGACGGTTTATGGTCAGCCTCTCTAAATGGCCCACCCACTTGATATAGACTCCCATGACAATCAAACTCCGACAGCTGGCCTTGGTGCTCAAAACAGGGCGAGCGCCTCATTGCTTAATATATCAGGCTAAACTTATGGACAACGTGGGTCTAACTACACACTCCGTCGCTGTGATTTTATACATTTGACCCTTTTCCAGACTGGCGACCCGGCCTTCTTTGCCCGCCCGCCACTCCCTCTTGAAGAATGCCACAAGGTCCCTAAGCACAGGTAATCATACGACGGGTCTATTGTTGGGCATGGTCCTCCCTCCTTTGTTCTGGTTCCCTTCTGCACCGCCCCAGTGCCTTGTTAATACATAGTATACCCCGCTTTTAACCTTTACTAACATATCATCCGCTCGGCTGAAATACACCACCAACATTGCCCCCACTACGAATAATATACCCATAGCCGCTACCAATGTGGCCACGGAGGACCACGAGCCCACGTTCCTCCAATCGGTCGAGCTGTTTTTTGACCGGGCTGCCAAAGTCAGCAATATCCACCCGAAGACCCTGGCCCATATTAAGGCCGTGGACTGCGTGCTGAGCGTGTCCTTCCCTATTGAGGTAGGTCCCCGGCATTAGTCTTCTGCAAAATTATTTAAAAATCAATTCCGTGGACTACCTCTTGTAAGGTGCTCTCTACTTAGACCTGATGGGGTTTTTCATGCCCATGCTTATACCCGTACTCATTTCCATTTCAAATATTTAATCATGCCCATGTGCTTTACTAGATTGATGAGAACAACCACAAGATCATCCATGGCTATCGCGCCCAGCACTCGCGACACCGCCTCCCTGCTAAGGGCGGCATTCGCTTTTCGCCTGAAGTCGACTTGCACGAAGTGGAGGCCCTGGCGTCTCTTGTAAGTAAAAATGCGTGGCTGACATACCCTTGCACGAACTGGTGTTTCTTTTCTCTTACAATAGCATACGTATAGATGGCCAGTCTTAAAAATGGCATGTATCCTAGACTGGATTTGGTGCTGACATTGCTATCCGCTCCACTTCTCTGAAACCACCCTACATTACCGATAGATGACATACAAGTGTGCCGTGGTCAACGTGCCTTTCGGCGGTGCCAAAGGAGGGATCATGATTGACCCCAAGCAATGGACACCCGCTCAGCTGGAACGCATTACTCGTCGTTACACCATGGAGCTCTGCCAGAAGGGGTTTATTGGACCTGGTATTGATGTCCCTGCCCCCGACGTGGGTACCTCCGCCCGAGAAATGTCCTGGATTATGGACACCTACCGGCAATTTAACTCCCAAGATGTCAACGCAGCCGGCTGTGTGACCGGTAAGCCCGTTGCCCTCGGGGGAGTGCGGGGTCGAACCGAAGCCACCGGCTTGGGCGTGTTCTACGGCATCCGGGAGTTCCTTACCTACCCGGAAGTGCAGGAGAAATACAAGCTACCGGGCAATGTCCAGGGTATGTCCGTGGTCATCCAAGGGTTTGGTAATGTAGGCTACTGGGCGGCCAAATTTTTTGAGAGCAACGGTGCCAGAATAATTGCCATTGGTGAACGGGACTGCGGTGCCTTTTCCCCCAAGGGCCTAGATATCGAGAAGCTCTTCCAGCACCGGAATGAAACCGGGAGCTTTCGCGACTTTCCCGATATCCAAATTATTGAAGACCCGTTGCAGGTACTCGAGCTGGAGTGCGACGTCCTAATCCCGGCCGCTCTGGAACGCCAAATCGGGCTTAAGAATGCCCACAAAGTCCGGGCCAAGATGGTAGGCGAGGCCGCCAATGGACCCATTACGCCCGGCGGCCACGACATTTTGGTGCAACGCGGTATCGCTGTCGTTCCCGACCTCTTGCTCAACGCTGGTGGGGTGTGTGTCTCGTATTTCGAGTGGCTCAAGAATTTGTCACACGTGCGATTCGGTCGCATGAACAAGAAGTGGGACGAGAGGGGCAAATCCCAGCTCTTGGCACTGGTGGAACAGAACGCTGGTCGCCATTTGACGGAATCCGAACGGCGCCAGTTGATCCACGGGGCCGAGGAACATGAATTGGTCTACTCGGGCCTGGAGGATACCATGATTGATGCTTGCGCCGAAACTCGGGCTACGGCTAACGAGCTCAAGACGGACTATCGTACCGCCGCTCTATCCAATGCGATTCGCAAGATCGCAACGGTGTACGAAGGTTCCGGCACTCTGTTCAGCTCCGGCGGATAAATTCCCGATGTTGAGTTCCAGTACTCCTGTAGCTTTTTGGTTTGGTTCGTCTTGTCTGACAGGTGTCTTATTTGTTAGGCGTCTGTATAGGGCGCGGTGGAGTCACATGGTAACTATTGCCCCACCACATATCAACTTTAGATTGCTCGATTCGAACGTTTCGATTATTTATGATAATAAACCATATGGAAGAAATTCAAACCAGCTGTATAAGGTTTTACATAATACGTGTATGGACGAATATATGTGAGAATATCTTTTAACCAGTAATATTGGCCTCATCCAATAGATTTTTCGCTATACAGCCTGAATGAACTTCTCCCATATGTATAGTGTGGGAATAGTTTTTAACACTAAAGGGTATTAAAGTTTGGTCCACGCAACCACTTACAAAATGGGCCATGTCATTTGCATTTTTTAAACCAATAACCGCGAAAGATATTGAACGAAAAGTGGCCGGTTGATGCAACGATACACGACTGGGTGTAAGAACTAATAAATAGTTACGCAGAGGTAGGCAGGGGAGTGGGTCTATCCGGCTTGTTTTAATATTACACAATCTAGCTCACGAGCCTGGGTTGTGCTGCCCTAGGAGATTGTTAATTATACTGGCCCTAAAGATACTTGGAGCTTGGTTTACCTAGAGTTCTTGGCATGTATGACCCCCAAGCAGGATTTGCGATGGCACTCACCCAGCGCATAAGCTTAGCCTGGTCGAAAAAAGAGGGTACTATTTCGCAGTTAAATGGGCAAGATATATGTTTTGGACGATACTAGGCGATTCGTTATAAACACACCCTCATTAAACCAACCACGATCTTCCCCTGCCTATTCAGTAATATGTACCGCGGTCATTTAAGATCTTAATCGCTTTTTGAAATGGATTAGTAATTTTATGAGTGAGTGGAATACGCAAGGCATGAGACTATATAAAAAAGCGTCGGTCGCGATGGAGTTATATGATACATTCGAAGGCAAGTATGCACTGGACAATACAGTGTGATGTGGTCAGCCTCCGTTCATCGAAGTAGGTCGCCTATTTTATTAGGGTTATTTCTAGCTTGGACCAGACCCTCCAGCTTGACCCCACCCAAGAAAGGGGGGGGGGGCTCAGTCATACACATGCACCAGGCCAAAGGCCAAAGTCCAGAACAAAACAAAGGTGAACAGCGATGAGACTAGCGTCTGCGTAGCCAGGGCGGAGGCGGCGGGGAAATAGCGGCTGGGCGAGCTACCGGTCTTGAGGGTGTGAATCGTAACCACGCTGACCAGCCAGCTAACTACGTAGAAGGCAAAGCCCGCCCACCCCGTTAGGCCCAGAATGCCAGCGGCGGAACCCGTGGTGCCGGCCGCGAGGGTTTGGACATTGTCTAGAATGCGATTATTACTCTGGACATGGGGTTCGAATTGGGCGGGACCCAGTAGGGCATCGGCAGGAGAGAGGGTAGCTAAAGGAACCGTGGCGGAAGACATGATGAAGCCGATGCTGCAAATTCACTAAAGCCGGTGGGGGATGCACGCGTTGGGAATCGGGGTGGCGGAATGGTAAAGTACTACGAACGAGAAGGTCTACTAAGGTAGGGGGTTAGAAGTGGGTGGGAACAACGACTTGCGCCCATGTAGTGAGGAATGTTCAAGGAGACTAGCGTTGGTGGGAAAGGCTGTATACCGCCAAGATTCCTCTCTCGGTTGCCTAGCATGTTGATGGCCCTATCCTATTACGAGCCACCCCTATTTATTTATGGCCTGGTTTCTCCAAACCCCCCAAAAACGCTATAACGAAACTATGGGAATGGGGGGAAGAAGGAGTGGCCGAGTCGTTGGGCTGAGGCGTAAGTGTTCAGCAGCGGCTGTAGCCACTCAGAGGGCAGTTCTGCCGCTTAAGTCAGTGCCCCGCCCATACCACGCGTAAAGTGACATTTTCCTTTGGCTACTATCCTTTTTGTGTTATTCGCCATTTAGTTCGTCAAACTGAGAGTAGCGCCTTTACCATAAAGCATAGTATATTTCGTTCTCTTATTGTTATTTTTCGCACCCCCCCATGCGTTGTTTTCCGCTTCTTGCACCGCTTTGTGCAACTGTAAAAAAAAACCGCTACTTTACCCAATTAGGCAGCCACTGTATTGCCCGGTCCCAGCCCTTCGCTATCCATTTACATACTGATATACCAACATTCGTTGCAGCCTACTTGCGCAATTGGCGAGCGCTCTCACTCCCCTACCTCTTGTTTGTAAACCATGGCTGACCCTTCCAAGTCGCCCTCCACCCAGCCCAGTGGAAGTAGTGCCTCCGCGTCCACGTCCGCCATTGCCAACCCCGCCAAGGTCGCCAAGAATGTCCGCCAGGTTAAGGAGCGTATCATCAATAGCCACAAAGTCATTGCCTTATTCGAAGGCCAGGTCAAGGAATACCATACTTTGCAGGGCAAGTACAACCAAAGCCAGTCCGAATTACAGGCTCTGCAGGGCAAGCTCGATAAAATCCAAGCCGAAACCGCTCAGCACCGACTTGTCATTACCACCCTCCGGGCCGCCCATGTCGATGAAGTTAAGCGGCGTGAAGCCCTGGAGCGGATGCAGGGCTCCTCCAGGGACGGATCAAACGGCGGGGGAGGAGGTACCCGTCCCCTATCCGGTCTAAAGCCCCCCGAATTGATCGAAGTGGAAAAATCCCGGACCGAGAAACGCCGTCTAGAGCAGCAAATCACCGAACTCGAACAGTCCCTCGCCGATAAGGAAATGGATCTGGCCCTCATAAGGAGCCATGCTGCCGAAAATTACGAATCGGAATGGCAGCAGGAGAAACAACGCGCCGATCAACTGGCTGGCCAATTGGCCCAACTGGAGACCCAGCTCACTGAAATCCGGCGGGCCCTCGAAGACAAACAGGTGGACTACCAGAGTGCCGTGACCCGTGGGCTGTCCAAGGAACGGGAATTGGCCCAAGTCCAGGCCCAGCTGAAATCCCAGAAGGAGGCCTCCCTTGCTCTACAGACCCGCCAATCCGACCTACAGGGCCAGGTGAGCAGCCTTACGACTCAGCTTCAAGCCTCTCATCAACAACGGTCGACGGCACAGGCCGAATTGCAGGGCCGGTTTGACGTACTCACGGCTGAACTTCAAGCTACCCAACAGCAGCGGCAGCAGGTGCAGGACGAGCTAGCTCAATCTCAACTACTTTGGGCTGACCAGCGTGCTCAATTTGACGAACGGATTCGCCAATTGTCCCAGATTCAGAAGGCCTCAACGGCAGCAACTCTTGCGACGCTCGAGCCAGCGGAACCCCTCGAAGTTTCAGAGCCTATTGTCAATGACGTAGCTGAAATACCGACGGCCCGACTGTGCCTTTGCGTTGACGAGCTGCCCAAGATCCAGGCCCAGCTCGATCTAAAAGACCAAACCATCTATCAATTAAATGGCCAGGTAGCCGGCTTACAACGGGAGGTCGACTCCCTTCAACACCAACTTAATGAACAAGCCCGGGTAAATCAGCTGAGTTCGGTCCCTGTGGCCGAGGGCCCGTCCGTGTCGGCCCAATCCGCGGGGGTTCATACGGAAATGCAGCGGGACCTTGGCCGACTAGAAAAAGAGAACGCCGCATTTCTGGATCTCATTAAAGATCAGCAGGTCCAAATCTTTGATCTCAAAAGGTCGGCTGCCACTTTGGTAAAGGTAAGTGATACTCTCCACCAAGCGGTCTGTCTATCCATGCCTGGGTTCCGAATAGATTTTATGCCCGAATGCTAGCATGTCCTATTTCCCATTTTGGCATCTAGATTCCGTGCCCTCAAAGTCTGGTTATACATAGTGTTAACGTGATTACATTTGACTTACACACTATATATGTACCCCCCCCCATAGACCCCCCAATCCTTATCGGCTTCGTTCGACCAACCGCCTGCTCTCCCCGTATCCACACCCTCCCAAGCCACTCGAGTGCAGCTGTCAGGCATCTCCAACGCCCCGTCCTCTTCCACCTCCACTTCCGAAAAATCCGTCGTCCAACCTTCTCGAAAGCGTCGTCTATCGGTTACTCAAAATACAACCCCGGCGATGAGCGTAGGTATTAGTGGACGCCTAGCACCATCAGGGCCGTTGCCTCCTTTAACGCCCACCCTAACCACCGTCCCCCTCGACCAGGTCGCAGCAGCCCCCAAGGAAAAGAAGAAGAAGAATAAGAAAGCCAAAACTATATCCACCACTACCAACGTGAGTGCGGGTGTGGAAGCGAGTAAGCAAGGGTTCGGAGGGGTAGCAGAGACGGTGTTGTTAGAGGGCGGCCGGCAAGACAACCACCACCATCCACCACCGACCAAGATGTCCATAAAAGCCAATTCGCCTGTTCCTTCCATCGACGACCTAGACGATCTGGAATGGTTCGATAACCGCCGGCACCCGACGGCCCCCGAACCACTGCCCCCCAGCGGCGGGAAATCAGCCAATACAGTACCATTGCCATTGTCAACACCTCTTACTACACCATCAGCCACCTCGACCATCCCCATTTCAATTATGGAGCCGACATTGGCACCCCAGATATCCCTTTCCTCATCCCTCGCGGCATGCCAAAGTCCAGAACCCAGCCCTGTACCACTATCGCCAAGTCCAATCACTTGGGAGGCCCGTATTTGTGCGGAGAACCCGGGGGTACAAAACCTTGCGAAGCTATTGCAGGAGCCCACCACGGCATCTTTATGTGAGTAGTTTTAATTTGATAACCGATCGTTCGTTTACATTTTTCCGCTATTACCTGACAATTGCATTATGCAATACCATTATAGTCTTAGTCCAATAACAGTTGTTTCCGGCGGACTCTTTTTGGTCGGCTATAGTGGTGGTACCCGCGCAGTCCATGGCCGGCGGACACCTTTTCCCCCCAAACATTTATAGTCTGGCGTATATTCTGTCTAAACATGTATTTATATATACCCTTCTTTTTTTCGCTTCCCTTACCATTCAGTCACCCACAAACTAGCCTGCTCCCTTAAACTATCTGGCCCCACTCTCCATCTCGGCCTGCTTGCGGCCGATATCCGGCCCGACCAACGTATCCTCGGTCGAAAACTTAATGATCGCATCAGAGACCACCTCTACTCCAATTTGCAGACCGGAACGTTTGTGGGGGCCTGTCTGGCCGAAATCAGCCGCGTTCAGAGCCATACGGCCGCGGCCCTCAATTGGAATACTCGGGTCACCGCGAGTACCGCCACTTCACCCCACGGCAGTAACCGTTGGACCCCACGCCCGACTCCGCCGCTCGAGCCTATCCTTTATTTGCCAGCATTTGTGAAGTCGGTTTACCCAGTGGAAATCAGCGCTAGTCTAACCGACGCTGAGTGCCATGTGGTTGTTCTGATGTGGATTTTGGCCTGGCGACATCAACAGCACCAGGTGGTGGACGAGTTTCTCGCCTGGGCTAGTCAAGAAACCCTACTCACCCCGGTGAATGAGTCTAGTTTGGGGTATATATGGTAAGTGCCAGTCACATTTAACTGTTTCTATTGTAATGTCTTCCCCCGACGAAGAACACTGCGTGCACTGCCGTGAATGTGGGGGTAAATGGGGTTAAGTCAACCCCCACCCGTTCTCTCATGTTCGTTTTTACCATTGTGGACCGGTCTAAATATTGTTAGGGGTATATAGCTTCTAAACACCCAGAGTAGTATTTCCCTGTGTATGTTGTATATTATTCCTTCACTCATAAAAATATATTGTTATTTAAATACTTATAATATCTTTAAATGCCAGTTCCTTGACTCGAGTATTTACCGCACTCTGCCGTCTCACCAACAGCATTGAGCGTGTTCGGGTGTTAGTCTACGATTTGTTCCGCTGCACTGCATCCCCTGAGGCCGTCATCACTATTCTCAGTAACGTGGTCACCGTTTGGCCCGATCCCCTAAGTTATCAATCCGAGTGGCCTGCAAATCCATCCGCCTACCTTCCCGAGGCATCCACGACCCCCACCCCTGCCGCCTCCAATTCGTCTTCCGCCGATTCGCAGCGGGAGCAACTTTTCCCCCATCTCGCCACCTTCCATTTTCTCGAAATGTGTCAAGCCATTGCGTCCCTGGCTTTCCATCGCCTCACCTGGGAAGAACAGCAGCTTCGGGCGGTGTTGGTGGACAGTGAGGGTCGGAATATCCTGTACGCCCGGCTAGTTCTCTATTGCGGTTGGGATGGCCCATTCCAGGATGCCCCACCTACCGTGGCCGTGGTGGCGAAAAACGCCCGGAATAGTTTACACCGACTGTTGGAAATTCGGAGGGGCGCGGATGAAGAATGTGATCTTGATTCAACCTCGGCATTGGGTGACTTGAACCCAACGCACTCGCATCGTAAGTCTAACTGATTTGCTAACCCATACCTGTGATTATTGGAAGACTCGGAACTTTGACGCGCTAAGCCATATTTGATCATTCTTGGCTTAAGGCGGTACTGGCGGTAGTACCTCGATTTGATCAGTGAGTATAGCCAAACCTTTGCCACTCTTTCTACGTGGCCGTTTAATAGTGTCTAATCAATTTCCTTCTTTGGTTTGATAGCATATTATTTAGGTGACGAATATCTTCTCAGAATGGTTTCACGAATAGGTGGGGTACCGCAAGTAATGTAAAGTCGAAAATCATACAGTGTTTTACTGCGTGGTATCACTCTGGAATAAAATTCAAGAGATATAGCTTTAATCAGCCATTGCGTTTCAGTGGTTTTGGTTAACTGGTGGCCTGTATTGTTGAGCCCAATACCTAGTTCCCATTTATATACATATTATATATTCTCGGTTACCTTGCTATTATAATTATCCACTTATTATTGCCTGCACGGCTATTTATTAACTAATTTTCGATACATAATGGGAGGGGACCAGCAAGCTGGTCACAGGGATATGGTATAAAAGAGAAAACGAAATAAAAAAGGAAAAAAGAGAAGAGAACCCATGTGCAGCAAAGGGAGAGTGCAGGCATGGGGTAAGAGGTGAGGGTGGGAGATCCCCAATGAAAAAAGAGAAAAGAAAAGGGAAAGAGGGCAGTCTGCAAAGCTGACTGACCCTATATAGAACTATTATCATTAGTCAATAAAGGTGGAGTCCCCTCTAAAGTAGGGACACTGTCTCATTATTGCCTACTGTCCGGAGGAAGGACAGCAGGAAGTAGAAAGGCATAAAAAGTGACATCTTCAAGGGAATGGGTATATGAAGCATCTATATATTGTTGCATCAAACTTAATGATGCCCAGTTGCCCATTTTCATTATTTTTGCATCTGAGGCTCCCAGGGCATGGGCTGCTGAAGCAAAAGTCCGCCGGAGGACATGCAGTTTCAAGGATGCAATTGTACTATTAGACAAGCCAATTCTGATAAGGGTGTGATCTAGTGTTTTAGCCACAACCCCATGGCAAGTAGACTGCAGGGTTGCTGGCAGTGGCAGGTACCAAGCTGAAACTGATTGAGGAGGCCAGGAGTCTAATTAACATCACAATAACTGACCACCACTGGAGGCATACACACTAATTTGGAGTACTTTGTCAGGGCTAGTCTGATGACTCTTAGGCTGTTGAAGTCTGATGGAGATGAGTGAGATATTGATACCAAATTAATCACTGGTTAATTTTGCTAAGGTATTGGCACATAGCCCAAATAGAAGCCCTAATGTGACCAGTGCAGCATCTTGGAGAGTTTCGGGGGTATTAGATAGATCAGGTTCCCGGAAATATGCTGCAAACTGGGGTATAGGGATAAGCATTTGGGATGTGTCTAAATGGGGATGTTCTCAAAGTGATAATGCCAAGTATCCCTGAATCAACTGTGAAATCCAACCAGTGGTATCCAATTCATGTCCCAGGAGTCAGTTAATAGACATAAGGGCAGATGTCCAGGCCTGTATAGTACTAGGAGCCATATGGGCATCATATTGGAAAGCCATAAATAGACCTAAGGAATGGTCAGTAAGTGGGAAGGCTGGGGTTTCCATTAACTTGGTGAATCATAGACAAATGGCAAAATGCTGCACATAAGCCATCCAGGTATTCCCTGAAAATTGGGCAGTTAGGGGATCTAAGACTCATTCAGCCATGGCAGTCCTACAAGAGGAGGAACTTCCCAAGTTTTGGGTCCATTGTGTTTGGAGGAGGGACTGGAGTGCAAGCCCCCATCCACTCATATAACCAGCATGCTCCAGGCAGGGTTTTGGGCAGGTTCACAGCCAATCCCGAGTGGGGTCAGTGGTAGTGCCCAGATTTGATGAGGGGGAAGGATATGGGCTTGGATGGCCATGCCCTTGAATATGGGCCACCAGGGTTGTGATCCCCAACATGGGACAATAAGGGTGGCAACTGCCTTTTCCCATTGAATCTTTGCTAATATGGGGCCAAATAGGCCAAATGGTGGATTTACAAAATCGTTTTCTGCCCTCCAATCTACCAAAAAGGCATCCACTTGCTCACAACCATCAGGGTCTAATGAGTTGTACCTGGGGAGCTGGTGGTTCCAGGTGACAGTGTGGTGCCTACACCACATTACATTTTCTTTCTCCCTTTTTCTCTCCATTTCCATTTCATTGGCCATGTTTTACAGAACCAAATGCCACCAGCCCATTGATTGGTTTTTCCTCCTCACTGGCTAGGTTTCACATAACCATATGCCACCAGCTCCCTGAGTGGTTCGTACATGTCACTGGCGATGTTTCACATAACTACCAGCCCACCATCCTATCAATTGGTCCCCCTGTTTAGGCTAAGCCTTTCCATGTGCCAAGTCTAGTCTGATTGGTTTATAGTTCTATCACATGCATTAGTTCTCATGTTGATGACTAATCTATCATTTCCCTCTGATTCCCATTATATTTCCCCTCTGACAAAAAACTATAAATAAACCCCATGTCCGTCCCCTTGAAAGGACAGACAACTTTAGCCCCTTACTTCCTAGACATTGTTATCTGACTCCTTTGACCCCCTTGCAGAACACTAATACTGTGGTGCCCCACCACATTACACTGTTCCCCTTTCCCATTCCCATCACACTGGCTGGATTCCCCCTTTCCGATTTTCCCTCTGTTTTCTTCTGTGTTCATCATGGGGTCATCAATGATTCCCATGATCCATTGTTCCCCTTCTCCCTTCTCTTTGCCAAACCTTTCCCCATGACTTGGCTATGCCCGATTGGCCCATATTTCTGTCCTCTGCCTGAGTCATCTTGCTGATGACTAATGGACCATTTCCCCTTCTGTTTTCCTTGTTTTCCAGATAAACCATTGATTATAAATAAACTCTTGTCTGCCCTCTTGGAAGGACAGAC
>JANBQC010000668.1:0-14386 GCA_027576995.1 Dimargaris cristalligena
GACAATGCAGCGATGAATCCACCCAAAACAATCTTAGCGCCACGAATCAATCGCGAGTGTCACTACTAAACCAGTACATTATAACCAGTGGCACAGATTAATTCACCAACTATTCGCAATGTGGGTGGGGGTGGTGGTAGTGAGGGGTACTGTATAGTCCATTCAAGTGAGGAAAACCCTTTGAAATAAAGGGGGGTGGGATTGGCACCGGCGGCAATCGATCCCTCTGGATGCAAATCATAACACATTTACTGGTCTATAGATGATATACTGACTGTGAAGATAGTGTAATAGGAAGGAATAAAATAGATCCATCCGAGGTTGAACGAACCCGCTAATATATAGATTAAACTTGCATATCTCCAATTCGTAAACCAAGTCGATGTTATGGTGGATCTACGCGCGCCAAGCTGATCGTAGCCGTGGCGTAAGTGCAAATCTGCAATCGACTTACAATCCTGGGGTTTTTTAATATTATAATTTATATAAACCACCGGGAATAGAGGGACCCACACATTGCCGCAAAGGGTGCTTACTACTGGGTGGCAATAGGAGGGGGAGGAGAGGGAGGGGAGGCAACCGCCACCCCCTTGTAAGGCGCGTCCTATACTGCACAGCAGGCAGCAGCCTGACCTTAATATTAGGATGGGCTGAACGTCCACGAGATAAATGATGGCGCCTTGCAGCCAGCCGGGGGGTGACATTGGCGATAATCCCGATAGGCATCTAGAGATACACTGGAAGGGGATAAAGCAATTATTATTTTGGAGGGGGGCAGGAATTAGCGGGTTATTCGGATATACCTACATACAAACGTACCCACGACCGCACGCAGCAGACAGGTGCGGCTGATGGGGTTCACAATCTGGTCCGATTACTTTATTCTACTCGAGCAAAAGACCGGCCTGCCCATAAGGTCAATCTCATTCAATCCTGGTGAATGTATGTATGTGTGCTTTGGAATCGGGAAGGGGCGTTGTGCGCGCGCGCGCGTTGCTGCTGTTGTTGTTGTCACTCAAATGAAGCTTAATCGAAAACGGTTAGTCATTGTTTAGACGATTCGGATTTTGATTTTCATAACTGATGGCCGCTAAATTGGACCTCGGAATCGAAACCAGCCTAGTCGAACCCTATCTTAATAATACTAATAATGTTAATAAAATAAGGATGGTCAGGTAATGGCGGTTGAAAATGCCGCCGCCGACTCAGCTGAGGGATGTTTAAAACCCAGCCAATCCTAAACCCCCTTTCTCCGCAAAATATGACCATGCCAAGAATGCCACCCCCCCTCTCTCTCTAAACCTTAATGGCTTGGCAGTCAGCAGCCCCTTTAAAACAAAAGTATGCACCCTTTTTTCCCTTGAGTGTATAGGGAGACTGCCATGGTCAGAAATGGTCACCATTCTTTCGACCCATCATGGCCACACGGTGCGAAACTGGAAGTTATCTGGCCAGAGAAGTAGGGGTATGTGCGAACAAAGAGTGGGGGTTTGAGGAGATTTTTGGGGGATGGTGCAAGCGAGGAGGGGAGGGGGGGAATACCTTTATTTCACCAAGCGGAGAAAGAAATGGTGCAATGGAAAACTAACCGCAGACGCAGTGGTGGCAAGGGTGGTGCTAGTGTGGCCGAGGGTTGAGCGGACCGCCCTACCGTGTGCAACTAACTAAATCTACCTTTTACCCCATTTAGGCCAATCGATGCTGACGTACAGTCGACAGGTTGAACGGGGCACAAAAGAGGACATTGGGCCGATAACTGTACTATCGTCGATACTTTGGTTTCATCGTCGGAATAATAAGTGCCGGTCCATCCACAGCTCCTCCCCCCACCACTTCCCAACGGTTTCTCTTTCGCACCCCTTGCTATATGTATGTAGAGCCCGATTACATTATTTTTTTAGAAAAAATATAAACTGGGAAGCTGTGACTTACAATCGGTGGCCCAAAAAGGGGCCGCTTACCACTGGGCACCGAAGGGATTGTGCACGCTGCACTGTTGGAATTTCCAATGTTTTTACGATTCCATGCAAGCTGTAGGGTGTTCGTTCATTCGTTCCGCTTGCCACTTCCCCCTTATTCAACCATTTATCCCAACCACCTAACCACCCGGTACTCGAGATAATGAAGTACGTCACTATGACCCATGGTCCTCCTACACTTGAGTGCGTTAGTCTTGTTGGCGAAACCAGAGGTTAAACAGTAGAACTATTGCCCCGAACCATGCACTTTCTGCCGGTCTGAAATATCCCCAGGGGGTATAGTTATCACGTTGGAATACTCATAACATGCATGGTATTAACTTTACGTCCAATCCGGTCAAGAAAACCCCGGCCAAAGTAGGCCATTGTTGTAAACATACGCCAAGTGGAAATATACTTATTTTTCCAAGCTTGGAAGTTGAACTCGTTCCGAGTGCGAAGGGAAGAGTGAGTCTCCCAAACAAAAGGTAAATTACATCACGAGCCAGATTTGCTTCCTCCAACCTTCTTTATTCGGTAGCCGTGTACTCAACCCTACCGCCGCATTCCGATACTTAAACCTACGCCATTTAACATGTGGTCAAAATCTTCCAATCTTTAGGCGAGCCCATGATGTACAATTGGTTCAGAGTTAAGCAATGGCCATGTCCAATATTTACGGTTAAATAACCGGGAAGTGGGTTTGGGGATTTCCCTAAACATTACTATGCTTTCATCGCAGCCCAACCGGATTTACGAATGATGTAATAACAATACCGGATGGAGAGGCCATACTGGTGAGTTTTGTAGGGCTGTTATGCCACCCTGGAAAGCAGACAACCGACAAACACCGACCACCACTACCCCTTTAAAATAAATATGAGTGCATAATCGGAAATAAACAAGGTCTGCCCATCGTCCGTTCGTCGGAACCCCTGTAAGTGCTCGGCTTTGAAAGACGATAAGACAAGGAAGGTCCGTATCAAATACATGGATAATGGGTCTGGGTGAAGTCTCCCATGTTTCACCATTTCCATCATCCAGATGAGGTTTCCTTAAATGTATCCTATCGGGTCAAAAAGAGGCCTGGGCCACTAGATTCCATAGCACTAGGTTGAACCCATTTCTATTAAAGACGGAGAGCGCAAGAAGTGGCTGCTTCATCTTTCGATGAAGACCCGGTCCGTGGATAAAGCCACTCAACCAATCCAGCCCCAAAACAATAACCCCGCCATACCAAACTGAGACGTAGCACCTAGCGCACAAGGGTCGATAATAAGTCCAATAGTCCAGCATAAGTCAGACGAAAAGGCCGAACGAAGGGGACGAGGGAAAGGTGGGGGGGCTAGATAAAAATCTGGGCAGTTATTACTTGCTACTGCTGCTGCTTACCCCTGGCTTGCATGGGCCCAGCCTATTTACTCGCTTAAATAGGCACAACTGCAGCACTGTAATGGCCCGATATTCCCATTTAAGGATTCCATTTAGGTGCCCCAAGGTGAGGGATAGCGGCTCTAACATATGGTGAATAAAATAGGGTATATTCAATTAATAATAACTCATTTGGTAGAGGGTTGTTGAAGTTCATCGAGGGGCCAGAGTTCGGGACAAGCCGGCCACTCAGAGCGAACCCCGTTATCCAGGGGTGCATAAGAATAGGAGAGAGAGAAAAGTGGCAGTCTAGAGACAAATTCATTAAGCCTATTCTTTGGAGATAAATAGATTTCTAATTATTACGAAGCAAGCGAGGTGCCATTTACCGAATGCGGTAGCTAGTTCCAGTATGTAGTAGATTGGCAATAAAATATAGAAAAAGGCCGTACTAAGGGAAAGTAAGGGCTGGGTGCTGGACTAATATGAATCCCTGGGCTTTACCTTTTTTGGGTATACTAAGCCCTCCATTATCCCAACGTGTCTGTCGAGAATAACCCGTCAGTAAAAAAAATGGTGGACAGTGAGAAGCGCCTATTCTGCTGAAGCAGTCTATTTTGAGTATAGGGGGGAAGTGGGGGAAGCGTAAAATTAGAGGAAAGCAGAGGGTCAGCTGACTCCCTCTGTTGGAACACAATACCGGCCTGTGTAATTATTGCCGTCTCTCTCGCTCCCTCTTTCCCCTTCGTACGCACCCCCAGAAAAATAACCACCATTTACCTACTTATCTATCATATCCCCCCAATTTATCGAGTCTGGTGTTGGTTCTTCCTCCAGCCCCATTCCCCTCCCCCTTCATCGTACCATCTTGTCCCCCCTCCCTCCATTCCCCTTCCAAATATCTGACCCACTCTTCTGCACCACAGTGCCACCTCGGCTATTAATAGAAACCTAGCGAGAGCGAGCACTACGACTGATGGACGATGGGTCAGCTGCTCCCCACTCTCAGTGACTATACAAAAATGCACCCTTCACATAACAATCGGGCAAACTCATCAACTATCCTGAGGATCCCCCCTTTTCCGAACTATTCACTGGGCATAACCCCCCCCCCCCGTTTCCCCTCTTCGCTAACAGTCTATTTAAACAATAGCATTGCACTCGACCCACCAGTCCGGCTAATCCGAAAACCGACATTAGAAGATAGAACCAGCGCGCACGGAGTGGACCATGGACCACCTATTGAACTATTTATAAATATACAGATTACAAAATATACAAACTCCCCTAATGAAATATAATATAATGGTAGGAGGAAGATCGAGTAGGCAGCAGTTACACGAAGGGTGTGCAACCCCGCCGGGTTGAACGGGTGTTAGGGGTCCTTACATCCATAAAAATACCGGAGTAGGAGTGGTAATCAAACTCTCCATTGAACTCAAAGGGGTCCCAATAAGCCCAGCCATACCACTCTCGACTGGTGAAAGGTGAGTAGAATGGGAGGAGAAGTGGGGGGGGGGGGTTGGGTGGAGATTGATAGTCCGAAAATAGCAATCATGGCCATCCCACCCCTCTTTTCCAGCATAAGCGTAACAATTTAGTCGAACCCGTTGCCGATTTCATTTTATTTTAGGGAACCCTTGG
The DNA here is from genome assembly GCA_027576995.1 of Dimargaris cristalligena. Lineage (NCBI taxonomy): Eukaryota > Fungi > Kickxellomycota > Dimargaritomycetes > Dimargaritales > Dimargaritaceae > Dimargaris > Dimargaris cristalligena. Next base: position 4,974 of record JANBQC010000668.1, read on the forward strand.
TATTGACATTGGCATTGGGGCGCCGCGGCCAAGCACTACCCCAGCTGTCACTAATGGTTGATTATAGTCGGGTATATAGTTCAAGGATGTTCGTCGATTTAAGAACTAGCCGAACCTAGGGATTTGCGACGACTGTTGAAATTCTGAGTTTATTTTTGACAGGTGCCCGATATAAAAAGTGATGTTTGGAATTTGAATAGGGAGGGGACAGCATCGGTCACATCGTAAAAAAGCATATACATTGCAGAAATCCTAAAATAGAACCATATCAATTATCCCGGTCCCCACCTGAAAAAAACCAGGGAGTAGGAAAAACGGATGAAGGGGGTGCCGAGGGTGAGGGGATGGGGATACTGGGTGGGTATCATCGAGAAGTAGGCTTTGAGATATGTACACTAAAGATATAGAATGGAATAGAGACCAGTTCATTATAAAGGGGGCTCGGACTAATAAGACAGTATCAACCCGAGCCTGCCCGTCTTTATTTGGATATATCGCAACGGTTCGGGTCCAACGATACAATGCTGCCACCAGTATATTAGGTAACCAGGGCCCGGCTGTTTTTTTAGCTCGGGGTTTATGAGGCAGAAATCGGGGTAGTCTGGGGCACCGGTCCCATTCCTTTTCCACTCACCCGCCTTGAAGGTCCACAGAAACGAGGGTTGGTTCAAAATGGGGTGGGATAGTCAGATAACTCCGTGCATATCAGGAAAGACTGGTGGGTCGGATTTAGGAATGACTAAAGCAAGGCGATCCTGGCATATACATCTTATTAAATCATCTTTAATGAGTTGAGAAGTATGTACCAAACTCAGTAACCACCCCTCCCCACAGGGGATCGATTGGCTGATAAATAAGGTATTTATGCTAATAAAAACTATGTATACGAATTTAAATATCCCGGGCTATTGTTAAAACAATGTCTATAGTCCAGGGCCTGCGATGGCGGTCGGGGTGGCACTTTAATTCCGAAATTGGGTCAGCAGGAACCGATTTAGGATCAATCGCCAGATCCTGTCCTTTAGGACTCTCGAGGTTAGGTATTCCGAAAGGACTGCTGGCGAATCTAACCCGCAAATCCATCACCCGTTCTCTTTTACCATCACCGCCACCACCACCGACACCACTACCACCCTCCCCCTACATACATACATTCCCCTCTTCACCTACTTCATTTGGATTCATTCTCCGTATCCACATCTTCTCGGTAAATTCGCCTAAATTAAATGAGGCACAGTCCCGCCAATAGCAGACCAGGATTTCGTTAAATCGAGTTTATATCACTGCGTAAGTCGACTAGTACCGCCGTTCCATCTCTAATTAATTAAAAGGATTTATAGAAAAATTGATACGGGAGTGGTGGTGGACCTTGGGGTTAATTTTTTCTTCGGACTGATCAATTTTTGGCGTTTCGGAATAAGTTCCTGTACGTTACCCCCGCGGTCGCTAGGCCTTTAAAATTCCGACTATCATTGACACCCCCCCCCTCCCCGGTCGAGTCTGCTAGTGAAAAATGGAACTTGCTATTTGTACGACTCGTTTTACTCTCCTCTCAATTGCAATCCTCTCACTGGATTTTATTCACAATTCCCCGATCATCGGTTAGTTTTTTTTTGAACCCTGGCGACTCACAATTCACGAAGGGGTGGGAGGAGGGGAACCAATTGATGAGGACTTCTGTCTGCCTATAAAACAGTAGTAAGCCTAGATAAAAATGTGCGAACGAGAAAGTCTCCCAGTGCAGTTGTGCGGAAAAATGCTACGACTGGCAAGATTGTCGAAATATTGACGGACCTTCCCCCCTCTCTTTGTTGACGCTAGGATGTCGCGTCCGTCTTATCCCCTCTTAAAGTAATACTAGTCGATGAATGGAATGTTTCCGTGCATTCGGCCACCCTATCACCTACCCCTCCCTCCTCGTTCATGCCTTCACTTCAACCCTAGACATGTCTCAATAACAAAGGCCGATTTGCAACAATTGGGCGTATCATAATCATCGTGTATATCCCCAGTGACCGGTGTAGTCTTCTCATCTTCGCCATCTTAAGCGTACCCCGAATCTCTCCCTACCTTCTCTTCTAACCCCCCTGTTGTCTATAGAGAGGAATGCGGTCTTTTCCCCCTCATTAGGCGTGGGTTATACTATACGCCATATATAGGTCAATTTCGGCAACTGTCGAACAAAGAAGACGCGACGGCGTGGACCTCCGTGTTGGACTTACCGTATCCGATCGCGTCCGTCTGTTATGTGAAGGACCAGGTCATGAACAATGGCCATGAGCAGTGCAGTACGCGGCCAATCTCAAATTTGGTGGTTATTAACGATATTTCGCGTCTCCTTAGGCATACCAAGGGCTGGGGGTTTTTTTTGGGGGGGGGATTAGTTGGTTCTAAGCCAATGCTTTTCGAGGGAAATTTTGCTAGATGTAGAGCGTCATCCGTCGGAGTGAGTGCGTCGAGGCGGGTATTTTGAACCCTGGGCGATTAAACATGGTCGAAGAGCCAGGGGAATTCCAGCTCTCTCCCCCCCGCCCTCCCTCATGTTCAATTCCCTTCTGCTCTGCCCCTTAGGCGCGACCCACTGTGCAGCCCGCAGCAGTGACGATATTTCACAGCCACCCCAAAAAGTTAAGAATGAGTAATATGGCTAGAGCCGGGAAAATTACAAAAATCGGGCTGAGGCCACTTAGCTGGTCAAGGGGACCGATTACGAGATTAAGATGTCGAGCCCTCCGCCACTCCTTCCCCTTACACAACCTTCCATTTCGGTTCAGTTCTCTCCCTGCAATGAGTTCAGTCTTCGATAGATGCCATGTTGGATAAATGGGAGCCAGGGGAAAAAGCTGGAGTGGATGGTGGTAAAACGGAGCAGTATGGGATTGAGGCACATGTGGCTCTCACTCGATATCTAGCAGTGTTAAGCCGGTAAGAAATGGGCAGTAGCCACTTCATATATATATATATATATATATTAAGAGAGAGGATAAAAGGGGAGTCAGGGCAAGTGAGGGAGCGGTACAGTGTAGGAGAGATTTGTTGAGCAGGACGGGGGAGGGGGGGGGGTGCACTGTTGGGTTAACATTCCAGTGGCTCTTGCTGCTGCTACCGGCTTGAATTTAAATAACACGGCCCTTTTATTCACAGTCAAGCTGCGAGGGTTAAGGAGGTTGCGATGGGAAAGCTCAGGGTTAAAGGTCGTCAAGCAGACATTATAACCACCATTCCTCAATACCGTTCGGTACTAATATGTTTCGGCTTGCGTAAACCTGGAGCGGAAGTCCCCCCTACAGCCTAACAATTGCCTAAGCAAAGTAATTGGGCCTGGAGTAGAGGAAGGGAGGAGGGTTAGAAACCCAGCAGACGGCCTAGGACAGGTGGAGAAAACGGCAATCCTGGTGGTGTTGGCCAATGGGCAACCCTCTCCAATCCCAACCGAGGCCACTTTCTGGGGACAATAAAGGGGTGGGAGATGTGAGTGGTTGAGCCTGCTGTTTGGTCGGAAGACGAAAACGGCCATAAAACAGTAAAATTAGCGCTGGTTATAGAATACCAGAAAGGGCAATGGATAGAAGAGAAGAAGGGGGGGAGTCCACCCTGGCTGGTGATGGGGTTGATCCTCCTCCTCTCGTCTATAGTCGTCCCATATACAACAACGCTTGCGGAGCGCCGAGGGTGAAGACCAAACAGCCAGCCAGACGACGATCGCCACCACCTTCCATAAATACTAATGACCTGGCGGAGATTAATCACAAAACCCCAAACAACACGGGAAATCAAGACATATCCCATCGCGGGAGTAGTTTTTGTTTCCGGGGTGGATATGGGAGAGAAGAGGGGGTGGCACGCTAATTGCGGCACAAGGGGTGCACGGTATTACACCACACAGGAGTTTAAAATAGATGCGGCCCAACCACCCCGTTTTAGATGCACCCCCCCTTCTCTCCTCCCCATCGCCCCTATATATCATAAGAGGATCATGAATTCCGCCCCACCTGGGCTCGAGTATATAAGATCCACCCACTTCCCTCTCCCAAAGTACCTTGTCTTCATCCCCACTCTCTTCTCCTGCACCCGTCTGGCCCGTGTGTGTATATGCCCTCTCTCCCTCTTTAGTAATCCCCTTCCTCACTCACTCTCTCTCCTTACTTTCGTATTCTAGTCCTTCCGATAACTCGGTTACCCTTACTTCTCCTAACACTCACACTTGACCATGCTGGTGCGCAACCCCCCGTCATTCTCCCCTCTGGCTTCTTCTGCTTTCCCTCTTAAACCCAAGTTTTCCGCCGAAAGCCTGACCAAGACGCGGTCCTCTCCCATGATGGGCACTTCTTCGGTGGACCACCACCATTCCCTGCGCCGCAAGCGCAACGCCAAAAACCTGGCTCTCCATTTGGAAACCCCGACTCTGACCCTGCTCCGCCAGGAAATGCCAACCCACAACAGTGCCCCTGTCACTCCTATTTCCGCCGATACCGGTAAGATTGGCTACACGGAGTCCACCTACAAGGACGAACCCGTTCAGATTCTGGACGGCCTGTTCCTGGGTGACGAACACAACGCCGCCAACGTGGCCGTGCTGGACCGCCTCGGTATCACTTTTATTCTAAACGTGGCCCGGGAGGTTGAGAACCCCTTCCGTGCTCGTGCCGCTAGTGTGGCCAGTGGACTGTCGGCCAAGGTCACCGCTCTCCAACAACAACAACAACACCAGGCCAAGCGCCCCCTGCGTGCCGCGTCCTTCGACTCCACGGCCGAGCTTAATACCGCCCCTCATATCACCTACCAGAAGTTCCCCTGGACCCACGACCAGGACGACCTGAGCGACTACTTCGAACGGGCCTTTACCTACATTGACCAGGCTCGCGCCTCGGGGGCCTCGGTGTTGGTGCACTGCCAGCTGGGCGTGTCCCGGTCCGCCAGCCTCGTCATCGCCTACGTGATGCGCACCCTCCGCCTCCGCTTCCAGGAAGCGTACCAACACGTCCAGGGCAAGTCTCCCAATGTCTGCCCCAACCTTTCGCTAACCTACCAGCTGCTGGACTTGGAGAAGACTCTGCACCTCGAATCCGCCACCGCTGCTTCCACTTACCGGCCCCTTTCGCCTAGTTTGAGTACGGACAGCGCCTCCGACTCGTGTCTATCGGACTCTACCGCCGCGTCAAGCTCCGCTTCGTCGCCAGTGACCGCGGTCCCTTCCGATAACTTCTAATTTACCCTTCCTCTCTCGCCATAAACTGCATACTAGCGTCTCTTTATCATCTCTATTACTTCGCACCTTCCCCCCATATCTTCCACTTCGCCTTCTTCCCCATTACCACCGACTCTCCTGCCCTTCCACACCCGCGTATCTCCGCCTGTCGTCAAATCTGACGCGTTTGGGTGTGTTCTTGTATATTACTACCCTGCGTATGCTCATCTGGTCCCAACATCCCCGTTTGTATCATTGTTTTATTTTTTTTACCCCTTGTTTCAGGGCTTTCTCTGCCAAAGAGTCTGCGCCCCGGGCCGCCTCCTTTAGTAATACATTGCTATACTCCTCATCTCCTACCAGTTTTTAGTAAGGGACTCTCAGCTGCCCAATCCACTGGTTCTCAAATCCTTTACCCACCGGCTCATGTGTCCAATTTCCGGTCTTTTTTCTAAAAAATCTTTATTTACCGCGGGTTTTTGGAGGGGTGTGTCTCTCCCCTTAGGATACGATCCCCCCCGCCCATGTCCTTCCCCAAACTGGTTTTGGTGGATCACCCGCTTACCGTTCACGTACTTACTTGCTGACTATGTCCTTTGGGCACTCCCGACCATATATTCCCCTTTTACGATGGTAAATTTTCCACCCCATGCGACAGCCACAACCGGCAGTGTGTGGTCGCGCCAATCCTACTATTCACTCGAACTTGTTACATATTCACTCTGCTGTCGGATTGCTATCATTTTCCGTTGAACCAATAAATGTCCCTACCGTTTTTACCCCGCTTAATACATTGTAACTTAAGTATACCTTGAATTGGATAAATTGATTACCCGAACGACCCCTCCACGCGTCGGTATGGTATAATCGGGTTCCCAGCTAGTAGTGTCTTTATTCCGGGACCAATGAACTGTGGTACCCGTCGGGTCTACTGACTCGGCTATTTATGTCCATATAGAGTGTACCCCACCCCCCCCCCCCCGCGTTGCTTTTTTGGGGGAATAACAAGGGGTGTTTTGTGTCCCAGCGAACGTAGCTTCTATTGTGGCAGTGGTTGTCTAGAGATTATTTCATCTATTCGCATCGATTGACTTCATATTAGCGTTTGTTAGTAAGCCGGTCGCCCTAATAGGAAGGTTATAGCCCAAAATATTTGGACATTTTTGCTACCTTATTCGTTGTGGGCGATGTACTAAGTAGCTCTAGAGCATTCGATTTTGATTTAGCCCCTCCTTATACATTCCTTTATCTATAAGCGCCAATGTCACCCTTTTTTCACATAGTAGATGAGGTTGATACAGAACGATGGACACACAAATAACAGCAGCCATACTGGCGAATCTGATGATAAATTGAGGCCAATTGCGAAAGGAAGATCAAGCCCACCTAGCCCCATAACAACAGGGCTGCTAAAACGGAAGCCTGCAGTGTTAGCTAACTTGGCCACAATATTGTAGGCCACACAGCATCTAATATTTAATGGAGAGGCATTACTAGTAGGTGATTCTGATACGGACAGTGGTGATACTAAAGAAGACGATTAGGACAAGGGTAGGAGGGGATTTGTTTGAAGCAAACCAACGTACCGCGGTCAATATTTTCATAATAGCCATCATAACAATACCAGGCTAATGGTTGTGCAACTGATGGTGAAATGGCCCTACCCAGCCCTCATAAATGGTATCGTAGTTGAAGATCAGTGTTAAGTACATTGGCCCAGCGTTGACTATTTAGCAAGGCTGGGGAGGGGGAGGACTGTACCTCGACTGGCTAATTCTGATTGGATTAGCCGGAAACTCCCCAACCTATTTTAGAAAGATAAGCGAAGGGGTGTATGTGTATGTATATGGTGTTATTTCATATATATTATGGTTGGAGTTTTTTAGGGGGTGTCATTTAGAGTGGTATGTTAATGGCAGCACATAGCACCAGGGAGTATGGCGAGGCCAGGGCAGTGAAGGAAAGAGGGTAAAAATATATAGAATAAAAAGGATCGTACCTTGGACACGATAATCCCCGCTGGTGGTGTGGTTGATTCTTTCCCATGCCAGAGAATGGGAGAGAAGAGGAGGGATGTGCGTTAAGTCCCCCTCCCCCCCTATACGTCGACTAGGTCCGTTTCCAATAGACCTCGTTGCGACGCTCTATGGATCACCCCGTTCTTTAATTTCTCTTTCACCCATCCCGCCCGCCTATTCGAGAATACTATTAGGCGATTTCGGGGGTCTCGGTCCACTCTGGCAGTGGCGAAAGATCAAGAAGACTTGTCTGTGCAAGGGAGGGGGGCGAGAGTAACATGGGTGTGGATGGAGCTCCAAATAATGGGAAGTTACGTTAACCCCGGCGCTTAGACCTTTCCCCCCTCCTGCCTTTCCATAAATCGTAAGCCAGGTCCAACGGGGATATAGTCCAATATGTATAAAGAAGCCACCAAGCAGTTTTGGTTGGTTATACCTTATTTCCAAACACTCAAAATAGTCCAATACCAGGGCGCGGGGCTCTAATACTGATACTTTCCTCCTTTATTAGTACGCCAAGTCAGTCCAATCGAAACACAGTACCCAGGTGCCATACATACAATTTACCTGATCCCATTAATTGGGTCAGCTCGCGGCCACTGTATGTCCATGTCACTCCACTCTATCGTAGTATATAACATCATAATAAACCCATACTACCCATCGTTGCTCCTATTAGCCGACGCTAATAATAGAAGTAATGTATGTTTTTTACTATTTAAATGATGGGGCTGAGTTGTGTATGTATGTGCGGAGGAAAAGGGTTGACTGTGGAATTAGCAAAACCATAGGAGAGGCTCAATCCAACTGTATATATATAAAACTCCTCGACTATTATGTAGGTATAACAGGTCATATAGAAGGATTCTGTCAATTTTCCCAAACACAAATATCTAAAGTATTATTCAGTTATGTTGCATTTATCCCATTCATGGAAAAACTGTTACGTAGTATTAATATCCACTGAAGTAGTAAGGCTATCCATGTCCAAAGCAAAAATAGTATTCTATAGCAGGAATTTGTGGGACTGAATGTACCAGATTTTCCAAAAGTAGTGCTAGTGCAGGGGGAAATGAACTGGACATTCTCACTGGCTCTCCTATTATGTGAGCTGAGACATCCAGTCACAGTCACCCATAGCCATTGGGTATTGGGTACAAAAGGGTAAGACAGCAAGGTGGGGGAGTTGGATAAAATGTGATACTTGAGTATACCACCAATGCTCAATACTCAACATAAAAATGCCCCAACCATCAAGAGTAAAGGAAGGGATTGGTGGTAAAGGTCCCTTAACCCTGTACCTTTGTATTTGCCTTTGATAATCATGCTAGCCATATGCTGGTCAAAATAATAATAATAAATCACCAGTCTGCCAATGCCACCTTGTCCAGGCATTTGGCACCTAGTCCAAAGGCAATTTCTTTATAAAAACTCTTCAATTACACAGTGAACTACCCCTCACATATATGGGATGGGTGGGGGGTTCATTGCTGGTGGGTAAAATGGGACCTCAGACTCTACCATCACCATCACTGGGTACCACAATAGGATATGCCACTCTTTCCATTTACAAGCTCACATATTATCACCCAGGTTAACCACTCTTAGTCCAACAAGAGTCCCAAGGATAGGCTTCAAATGGTAGGTAGGGCTTAGACTCAGCCAAGTAGGCTACTAGTATGAGGATGGGTATAGTACTAACCAATAAAGGATAAGTATAGACAAATGCAAGGGATGTGTAGAAGGTACACTTACTAGCTAATACAATGGGTGAGCATATAAGGAGTTTATTGAGGTAACTCTGGGGGTAAGAAATAAGCTAAGGAACTGAACTGGTCCCAGTGGGGCCTGGTTATTTATATGCAGGGACTACTCATAATGAGGGGCCCTTAAGAGCAATGGAATGACTAAAGAAGAGGTAAGGGTTGGGGCCTTGACTGGGGGGCTTGTGTCCAGAAGACTCTACTAAGAAAGGAGGAACATTGGATCAGCTGGTGGAGTATTGTGTGAGAAGCATTGGGGCCCAGTTATAGTGGGTGTAGTGAACTTACTACATTTTTTACTTACTTTTATTTTTAATCCATTTTTTATGCTTATCAGAAGTACATCCCTGATGAGTGAATGAGCCCCTGCCCCTGATGAGTATAGTCATTTTTCCTCCATTTTCATTATTATATTGTTTTTCCTATTATTATATTTTATACCCT
>JANBQC010000669.1:0-14375 GCA_027576995.1 Dimargaris cristalligena
GGGCATACTTCCGATAAGTGCGAAAAATAGATAAAAAATAAAAGTAGGTAAAAAATGTGGTAAGTTCACCACACTATTATTACTATTTGTAGCTAACTAAATGCAGGTCCTACCAGCAAAGCACCTGGACAACATTATTAGTAGACCCAGAAAAAATAGCACAATGAAGATGTCCGGGGCTATACGCCAGGAAACATTAGACTGTTAATATAATACAAATTCTAATGATTCAGTTGTAGATATAATCAAAAGACGAAAGCCAAAGAATGGTCAGCTCCACTACCTGTTGATTTCAGCTCTTGGCCCTTCTAATACACCTTAATCCAGACCAGGCTGACTGCCCTTATTAGGCCATATAGCACCCTATGTAACTTCCCATGGTCACCCCCAGTACTATGGGATCCTCCTATATCATATAACCCTTCCCCTTCCAAACTCCGCCTCTTTGTACTAATCACTCAATTGCTGATCCAAAGACTCTTCCAATTACTATTAGAATCTTCTAGGTCCTCACAGCCATCTGGTTGGCTTATTCCTCATAGCATTAACCTTAAGAGTACCTTCCCCCAGGGATCTCCCTCTGGAGTTGTCCCCCACATATATATAACTGGGCCCCATTGGACTAGTTAGATTCCTTAGCTTATTCTTCCCCTTAGTTTACTCCCAATAAACTCTATATATACTCACTCCCCTTATACTAACTAGTAAGTGTGCTCACTGCATATCCCTTGCATATACCTGCCATAGCCTTTATTAGTTAGTACTGTGCCCTATACCTAATGCTAGTAGCCTACTTAATTAAGCCTAAGCCCCACCTACTGTTAGAAGCCTATCCTTGGGACTCTTAACAGACTAAGAGTAGTTAACCTGGGTGATAAACACTTTTTATATAGCTTATAAATTAGTTATCAACCCCAACAATTAATGTACCAATTTATATAGAATACAGGAGGCAAGGTAATAAACTGTGGTAGTAGTAGTCAGCCATTTGTAGCATGGTATATTGCTAAAATATATGGCACTTTAATTTATAGAAATTGCTAAATACAGCCTGTTACAGAACAGATGGAAGGCTAGGGAAGTGCACCAAGACTGTAGTCCTCTGACTAAAAATTACCTAGCTTAACTATAATACAAAGTTGTCTTACCAAGTGATGGGTTTGCTGGTTGATATCTGTTGTATACCTTAAGTACATCTTGGATGAAACAGGAGTAGGAAATGCCTGGCAAATATTCTGCACCTCTAGAAATATAACCACTTCTTTAGAATGCCGATTTTTACGGAATTGAGAGTTTTATTGCCTTTGAGACGGCCAAGATATTACACAACTGGTGTGATGTAAGTATACCCACTCTGGGGTCGGATTTGTTAATAGCCCCGAAGAACAAAAGGCTAGTCTCGGAGCACCATCCCAAGTATTTTTTTGCAAACCTTGTGATGAGACCTACACTCTCAATCAGCCAAGCAATATCATAGTCCACTGATATGCCAGTAAATTTCGAAAAATGCCCAAGTCAGTCAAATCTACACAGCGGTTATAACATTAAGTCTGACGGCAATCGTTTTTGGTGCTACACCAGTACTAACATTTCTATAGTAGAACCCACCTTATTTTAACTGGACATAGTATTTGCGCTATTGGTCTAATGTAAGCGAGGTATATAGGCCAAGGGAGGATAGGGAAAAGGGGGCATAATTTAATAGTAGCAAAAGGACCCAGGCCAGTCCGGGCCCTTCAAAATGATTAGCATACAGGGGATGGGTGGGCTTTAAAATTAGGCGGATTCCATGCTAGCTGATTTATTTAGAGAGCAGGTCATGGACAGTTCAACGAGCTTCTCCGCCTTTCTATTGAAGGACAGCTGCCCTGTTTCTGTAGTCGAAAAAGTCTTCATTCCGGCCCTGCAGATAGTTACTCTCTGTCTCGGTCGTAGGGGCGTGTTCGTTAAGAGGACCAAGTGGGTAGGAGACTACATAGGGAAGTCCTAGGTCCACTAATATGGGAAAGGGCACCCCTCCCTTCCCGTTCAAACCAGCCGCCGGCCTCTTTTCGGTCTCAAGAGAAAGGCCCTGGCCCGAAATCCGGGGCCATTGGTTTAATGGGACCCTAGCCAACGGCCGGACACCCCGCCCGGTCCCTTTTATTGGATTACGGTGTCGGCTTGACTGCCCTGCTTTGCCCTCCAAGGGGATGGTGAGGTTGGCAATATGATATAAAAGGGACTTGATGGCGCCAATTCGACCTAACACATACCACAGTAACTTTCTATATTTCGCTAAAACCCTGCCTATCCCCTCGCTACTTTAACCATTTCAGTCTCTTAAGTCTAATAGATACGCTTCCTAAATACGTTCACGGACCTCCATTTTGACAAGTGCCTATTCTTTTTTCTAAACACCGCCCACCTCTACCTTTTGACCACCATTTAAATATGAAATTCATCACGATTGCTGTCCTGGCATTTTCAGTGCTTGCCAATGCCAGTCCCATACCCAACCGGGGACTGTTTCGACGCCAAGAACAGCCTCAGGTGTCTAACCTAACTTCCAATGCTCCCACCGAAGTCCAATCGGCACCCGTGGTCACTGAAACCGTCGCTCCCATCAGTCCTGTCCCTATTAATCTTACAACGGTTATTGCCGCGCCCAATACTATTGCCCCAGTCACCCCTACACCAGTTACAACGGCCCCTGCGACGGGAGGAATTCAGCCCGGTACGCAGGTCATCGGCACGGCTAGTTTTGATTCCCCTAGACCCCAGACGGTTGGATCATGCGGCCCTATGGACGGATTACCTGTCGATGTCGTGGCGATTGTAAGTTATATCCAAACTATGGTGATGGCGAATTATATTATTGGCTCGCAGTTAGCCTACCCCCCCCCTATACTGTAAAACTAACCAACGGAACGCCTGGGTCCTTGAACAATGGCTCCGGCAAAGAGTTGATTATCATTGGGACCCTTCGCTTAGGCCGATCTCTACGCCGACGAAGCAGGGTATTAGGGCATATGGTTTTTGTCATGTTTGGCTCGTCCTAACTATTATGTGCCGGTGCTTATTTATCACCTACTCACTTCACCGGTTTAGAATGGAATGCAAATGAATAACGGTCCCAATCCCAATGACAACCCCCTGTGTCACAAGACAATGACTGTCCAGTTCGAGGACAAGACTTCGCTGACCACCAAGACTGTTACGGTTAAGGTTATGGATACCTGTGCCAGCTGCAAGCTCGGTGAAATTGTGTTGAGCAATACAGCCGCTCAGAAACTCGGACAGGCCTTTATGAATCAAGGGCGGGCCCAAGTATCATGGCTTATTAATCAGTAGATGTTTCCTACCGGAACTTCCGCCACCGCCGGTGACAGGCCGCTCCGGTCTACTGACTTGAATTTATCTTATTGGCTTTCCCACCCCACACTATCTTTTCTACCATTAAATGCTTACTTGTACTAATAAAAAATGAACTGGATTCTCTTTCACGTTGGCCTTAGGTCATATAAGCTGTTGCTAGATTCATCTGATTATTGACAAACCGCAATAGTCGGTAAATAGGCGGACTGTATTGCAGTGTGGCTAAGCGCGGTTAAGTGTATCAGCACCAGGGTGCACCAAGATCACTAATATATCAAGAGCAGATCTGAATCCGCGTGCCACTTAAAACCTCATCTACCATGGCCATAATGTATCTCTGATGAGACGAAGGGAGTACACTGCTACTTGATAAAGTAGTCCACGGCATGAATTTATCGGATTTAGCATATTCTATCAATGAATAAAATTGCCAGTGTACTTCGACACTGAGCCCTTATCACGATTCAGCTCGTAATGATTTATTATTGATGTGGTTTTATCACCCCTCCGCCTTCCAAGGAACCTAGAACAGCAGCTCTAGGCCAGCCAGTTGTGAAGAAGAAACCGCCGGATAGGCGAATTGATAGTCAGCGCAATACAGTGTTGCCAGGATATACCACATACTCACAAAACCATTCGCCACCCAAGTAGCCTTGGGTGTTTCATATAAAAGGCCGCCAGCATGTCCTACTTAGAGATATCAAGCAAGCATCGTCTCTTACTCACACATCAAGTCTCCTTTTCCACTCTACACTACTCAGATTCAAGCACCTATTCGCCAATCCTCTTTTTCCCTCTCCAATCTCCCAGTAGCATCATGAAGGCCATTGCTCTCGCCTGTGCTCTTTTCGCTGCCCACGTCGCTGCTCAAGGTGGTGCTTTCGGAAGCCAAATCCTCGGTAATCTCGGTGGCTACGACGGCGGCTATGGTGGCGGATACGATGGTGGCAATAACGGCGGCAACCGCGGTGGTCGATTCGGATCTGGCCTCGGTGGATACGATGGTGGCTATGGTGGTGGCTATGATGGTGGTTACGATGGTGGTTACGATGGTGGTTACGATGGCGGCTACGATGGTGGCAACTTCGGTTCTGGCCTCGGTGGCTATGATGGCGGTTACGATGGTGGCTACGGTGGCGGCAATAACGGCGGCAACCGCGGTGGTCGATTCGGATCTGGCCTCGGTGGATACGATGGCGGCTATGGTGGTGGCTATGATGGTGGCTATGATGGTGACTATAATGGTGGTTACGATGGCGGCTACGATGGTGGCAACTTCGGTTCTGGCCTCGGTGGCTATGATGGCGGTTACGGCGGCGGTTACGATGGTGGCTACGGTGGCGGCAATAACGGCGGCAACCGCGGTGGTCGATTTGGATCTGGCCTCGGCGGATACAACGGTGGCTATGATGGCGGATATGATGGTGGCTACGATGGTGACTTCGACGGTGGCTACGACGGCGGATATGACGGTGGCTACGAAGGCGGACTTTACCGCCGCGAATTCATCCCCCTGGACGTCTACGGCGACGCAGTTCCCATGGCTCACGTGCGCCGCAGCGAGCCCACCAAATTCGCTTCCAAAAATAACCTCAAGGACAAGAAGCTCGCCGCGCAGGCCCTCAAATACAAGAACCAAAGTGCCAAGAAGTTCAACACCAAGGCCAAGACCTTCGCCATCAACTAAGCCGCTCTCGCTAACTGGCATTCGTGCGTAACACTACCCCCCCTCTCGCTATAGGGGAACCGGTGCTTCCTTCACTGAAAAATGCAACATTCCCTGTCACTATTTATGGGCCTTCCCTTACTCATGATTTTAGCTATTTAAATCTTGCTCTTCCTTGCTTTGAAATAAAATTGCACCAATAAACACTCATAGTGGCTCTAATTAAACCGGGGGGGGGCTAAACGCTTTTTGCAAGCAGTGGTCATTGGGTCTAATCCGCCAAAGGCAGTCGGTGGGTCAATCGAAGCGATTGCATTGGCCTCCGGTAGGGCTACTGTGTAAGGTGAACATTGGGAAATGATACCAACGGCAGCGGCACCTTTGATTCAGTACTGTATTATGAGGTTCAACGGCTAGCACAGAGATTGCAAAAAAAAAATAGGCATGTCAATGTTTAATAGTTGAAGCAGCAGAAAGTTACGAAAGGGGTGGACACGAAACAGGCTGAATTCAAAAGATTTTATTAAATCGGGATTCGCAAAGAACGTGTATAAATGAGTTGGGGGGGGGGTATTTATTAATAGGCTCTAGCATACGACTGGCAGGGACCGTCGTCAAAAACGTAAGTATCATTAAGGTGGAAAGTAGCGTCGGGCGATCAAGCAGACATTATTTGATTTAAGGCAAGTGCGCCATTTTAGGAAAGAAGTAGCTGATTTGTGGCGATTTCATACATCATCCGCTTCCGTAGATAGGGCATTTGCTTTTGAGTGAAATCAAAGGTGGCTTCCCGGCAGCAGTATTCAGCAAACATACACGTAAACACCCCGCAGTCATAACCATTCTGTTGGCGGGGAATATTTTTAGGGCAGTAGTCTTCCCAGTCAGACAAATTGAGGGGCTGCTTCTTCTTTTCAGTATGCTCGGATTCCAAGTAACCGCGGATTAACTGGATACATTCAACGCAAGTCCGTCGATAGTAGTAGATATTAGTATAAAAAATAAAAATAGGTAAGCTATCATTCAAACACAGTATATCTCTAGGCAGGTCGGTAACTTGACCCACCACACTCGCGTAGCTAACAAATCTGCAGTAACTAAGTCACCAAATGCAAATGAAAACAGGGCCGGGCCGGGCATTTTCAGCAAGAAACCTCTTATGCGGCCTGACCCTAAATTAAACTAGAGGTTCAACTAGCCGTTCGGGCCACTTACCTTGAAGACCTGGGGGTTACTGCCCAGCATCGAGTCGTAATACTCGATGCGCTTACGTTTAACATTAACGACTGCGCAGGTCCAATGTCCTGGTAAATGAACCGGAATTACGACGAGGTCTTTGGCGAAAATATCGTTCTTTTTAGACCATCGCCGGACTTTACTGTACCCCTCGTCGCGAAGCTTGGCGTAGAAAAAGGTATTGAAGGTGTGGACCTGCGGAAGAGTATCGCTTGTTTTGGACCGCTCAACTATCATACTGACGTAGAAATTGATTACCTAAGACAAACACCAGAGAAGACGATAACATCAAATGGCCCAGTCAACACCAGTAAAAGATCGGATAATAGAGGCTGGTTAATCTCAGAATTGTGGTGGGATTCCTACATCATTTCTTGGCTATATAGAAAGACCCACACATCATCAATTAAACGAGGACTAAGTCGCTAAATTATAATAACCAGAAGAGACTATAACAGGGTAGCAGAAGGCAAATCAAGTTAAATCACTGGGTCAATTAAGATAAAGGGAGCGTAACCAATACTAGACTTACCTCGTCATTCAGCCATTGGCCATCGGTAAGGGTGCGCAGATCCGAGCCACTGATGGGTATATTATAGGCCTCAACCACTAGCTGGGATTTTAAAGCCCGCTGGATAGTAGCTTTGGCGTCCGAAGGGAGCGGAGTGAAACTATCAACGGCCTTGGCCTGGCGTTGTTCCACTGATTCGTCAATCTGGGCGTCTTTCGCTTTTAGCCGCTCAAAATGCGGGGTAGGAACGGATTCAGGGAGAGGGCGTAGCTCTAGGGCCCGTTGGATTCTTTGCCGCAGGGTATCGATCCAGAGTTCAGACGAGGGAATAGTAGAGGAGGGTGCTACTGCGGAGAGATCAGATGTAAGCGGAAAGGCAGGGATGGCAAGCCGCGGAGTTCGAAGAGGGGTGTGATATCTCGACGAATCTATTAGGTGATGCTGGGTCCGCGCGGAAAACGGAGTGGTCGGGAGCTGGGATAAGATACTTAAAGGGTTTGCAGTCCGGGGACGTCCATGCGGGTTTGCGAGCAAACCCGTGGCCGATACTACTTCGGATGGCGCGGGACTCTCCGCATATACCCCTGTCGTATCAGTGGGACGGGTTGGAGAGTTCTTCGACAAAGCGAACCGATTAGCCAAAGCCTGGATCGAGGACCGTTGAACATGGGGCGGGGCCAGAGGGCGATAAGGCTTCCGCCTGGAATTATAATTCCGAATGGGACGGGCCCGATTAGCCGGTCGGGAGACAGCCTTGAACTGCAAGGCAGAAGTTCCAAAAGAGGGTGAGTCTAGTGAAAGGACGGTCGAGCCGCGGAATAGTGCCGAGGCTTGGTTTGTCTGGGTAGGCAACGCCGCGGTAGGGGCCGGCGCGGTGAGTGCTGTTTCGACTGGCTTCACCGGAGGACGGGCGGGTAAGTCCAATGGGGCAATTGGGGGTGCTGGTAGGGTCGAAGGTGGAGGAGACACCGATACTGGCGGGGTTACTTCAGGGAGCGCGCTATAGAGTAAGGACGTCAACCACTTTACGGCCCGGGTGATCAAATTAACATCGGGAGTTCGGGACCGCTTTCGAGGGGGTTGGTCGGAATATGCGTGGGCGGCCTTGGAGGCATCGGCCTGGATAGTGGGTGAGGACATGGCTGCCCTGTCGTATTCCTCTAGGGAACGCTTTAGGCCCTGCATCCGCATTCTAAGCGGGCCAGTGGGCTGGAATGGGCAGAAGAGCAAAACAATTCAACAGGTGGCCGCAAAGTAATTAGGTAAATAGAAGACTAGGTGAACAACGAACGACCAGCAGGCGTGTGGGGAAATAAATTGAGAAGCCCCAGGTGCGTCCGCTGCATAAAGACCAAAACGAGAGGCCAGGCGTAACTAACGCGAAATGCATCCAAGCTGGGTAGAGTTGAGGAAAAGCTGCGATTCATTTCAATCAGTAACCGCTCCCCACTCTGTGGCAATGGAGTGGGTCACTTGGAAGTCCTCAAGGGTGACTGAAATTATTAGATGTCTAGGTATAATTAAACAGCCGGTTTAACCATGTAATGGTACATAGTCACGTGATCTGGGATCATTACTCCGCCCATCTTTTCACCCTCATAGCTCTAGGTTTTACGTGAGACCGCGAGGCCGCAACTGTCCAAGCCAATCCTTTCTTTTTGCTGATTCCATTTAGTGACAAATACCCCTCGTAAAGCCAGTAACCCGGTGTCGACCCTTTCGCTATTGCTAATCGACTCCAAGAATACTCCAACGCATTCTCTACTTTAGTCCAACTCCTCTGTACGCTTCTAGTTTAGTCCACATGGAGAGCCAACTCGACGAGGTAGGTAATGCCCATAAGACAGGACACCCCTTTAAACCTCGGGACAGCCCACTAATACGCACGTACGAATACCATCAACCCCTCCCCTTACCTGCTAACCGTAACCCCCAACCATACCTGTATCCTCTACCTTGTCCAGCTTATCGGGTTCCTGAAAGACCCCAAACCCGAGGTAAGTCGGACGATTTAGAGTTAATGTATGCTATACTAACGGATGCCCTGTGCATGGCTTAGCCATGGACAGCCAATATGTCTATAAATGAACACTATGTATAGTTCTGATTAGTTGAAAGACCGACTCGGTAGCTACCCTCTAACATATAATCCAAGCCGGTACCGGTGTCTTCAATTGAAATAACCGATTAGTATATCATGTACGTTGATTTCGAATCCACTTTCCGTCTTTATCAATGGCTATATTAGGTGCGCATGATTGCTACCCAGTATATAGTTGGCTTCACACACGCTAAATCCGACAACTACCTCATTGCCAAGAAGAAATGGTCCCGACTGATTCCTGACTTAATCGCCCTTTGCGAGGACGATCTTGTAAGTGACTATTAACGTACGCTGGCGCCAATTTAAAAGGCGATTGCATATATAATGCACGTATCTTAATCGGGCCTCTCCCATGACGGGCCTCGGGCTTGCACCCCTCTAAATCTCAGACCACCTCTGATGCCATATAACTAATCCAATGGCCAATTACCTGTCTCCCACTTGCCCGGCTGCTTTTCTAGGAAATCGCCCACCAAGCCCTCCTATCCCTGGTGAACTTATCCGGTGATGACGATTCGATCAAATATTTCGACAGTGTAGAACTATTGGCTAAGGCTGGCAAGGAACTAGTGGTATGTATCTCTGTTGATGAGTATACATTTATCCGAAGCATGGTTCTCAATACTATTCCTCTCTGCCAACCCGCTGGTATCGGCATCCCGTATTAATCGCCTTTGTGAATCTACCATACCCTTTATCAACCCCCTCACCCCGCTAGTCCTCCACTTGTCCCCTGGCCGACATGTACTGCATGCTTCTTGCCAACCTGTCGAAACACGAGAGCATTGCGGCCAAGTTGTTGACTATCAATACTCCCCCGCCCCCCGCTCTGCGCTCCGATCCCTCAAAGGATCAGCCCGCTCCACTAATGGACCAACTCTGCGACGTTTTTGTACGTGGCATGGACAAGAAATACAACCAGGATGCTGACTACAATTACCTGGCCAGTGTCTTTGCGAATATCACCGCGGTAAGTACCTGTTGTGAAACATGCTGCAAATCGTTGTGAGTTCCTCTACCTCGTCCATACTGCAGCTTAGCTTTTCCTAATCGCCTTTTTTACCATTGACCCGCTCGCCTGCTTATCCCATCAACATGATGCCCCATTAATCTTGAATATAGTTCAAGGAAGGTCGCGACTATTTCTTGGGCCAATCCAACCTTGATTTGGCTGACGCCCCCATCACCAAGCTCATCGTCTTCACCGACCACGAAAATCTAGTGCGCCGAACGGGTGTCCTTGCGACCATTAAGAATTGCTGCTTTGAGACGAGCAAGCACCATCTCCTGCTGGATGAGAACGGTATGAACCTCCTGCCCTACCTCCTGCTCCCCCTCTGCGGTCCCGAGGAATTCAGCGAGGAAGATATGGACGGGATGCCGGATGACCTTCAGTTATTACCCCCCGAAAAAGAGAGAGAATCCAGTGAGACCCTCCGACAGGTCCTTGTCGAAATCCTCATCCTTCTAACCAGTAACCGGGCCGAACGCGAATATATGCGGGCTAAGCAAGTGTACCCCGTAGTCCGGGCTCTGCATTTATGGGAGAGTAACGAAGATGTTCAGGAATCCATCGATCGTCTCGTCCAAATGCTTATGCGAGATGAAGAGATCGAAAGGGCCGAGCCCCCGTCGGCAGGTGATGCCGACGACGCAATTGTCGAGGTTTAGGGGCCCTAGTCGGCACTTTCATGCATCTGACTAAATTATGCAGCCCATCATTTGGGGGGTATTGTTTGCCCCCGCTTTCCCATTCGGGGCCTTTAGTTATTTTTCATAAATATATAGAATATGTTGCGTATCGCTCATTGGCCATTCTGGCATACCAATGACTAAAGGACCAGTCCGGTCATTGATAAGAAACTACCCATTCTACAGGGATCATCTGAGTTCAAAGGTGGATTTTTCGCCATTTATGTAGCTAATGGTTTTTGGGATAAAATAAAATATAGACTTCAGTCCGGTCAGAAACAGGTATAATTGGAGGGGGGGTGATGTTTAGTATGATCTTTAACGCAATTGGGCTCGGTTATGCTGGAGCCAATACAAAAGAGCCAGTAATGAAATTGATTTGGCCACACTGTTTAAGCCTCGGGGAAATATTGGGGCAAAATGTACCGAAGTTTAGCACTGCTTTCGGCCGGACGATGAACCGGGGGGGTCATGATGGCGAACTCCATCGATCCCTGCACAGTAGCCGCCACTTCGTGATGCTCGCTCGTTTCCGCTAGTGAGTCAATCACCACCCGAATCAAAGCCCGGGCCTTGAGCGAGTTCTTTTTCATGACTTCCATGACGGCCTGAACGGTAACGGCCTCCTCGGACTCCTTCCAGCAATCGTAATCGGTGGACATGCAGACCATTTGGTAGGCTATCTCGGCCTCCCGGGCGAGCTTGGCTTCGGGAATGGCCGTCATATTAATCACATCGCAGTTCCAGGCCCGGTAGAGATGGGACTCGGCCCGGGTGGAAAAGGCGGGGCCCTCAATCGACACGACGGTCTTGCTGCGGTGCAACACACTGTCCTCACCCAGGGCTTCGGCATGACGGGCAATGATATTGGCGAGCGTGGCGTTGAAGGGATCGGCAAAGGAGGCGTGGGCCAGGATTCCCCCTTCAAAAAAGGAGGATTCCCGGATACCCTTGGTGCGGTCCACGATTTGGTTAGGCAGCACGAAATCGCCGGGGCGGATTTCTTCCCGGAGCGAACCCACGGCGGAGAAGGAGATGATAGTCCCCACCCCCAAATGCTTCAAGGCGGCAATGTTGGCGCGGTTGGGGACTTCGCTGGGGCTGAACTGGTGTTTCCGGCCGTGGCGGGCCAGGAAGGCGATCTTAGGGCCGTTGGCCGAGGCCCGGGCAATAACGATCCGGTCGGCGGGGAACCCCCAGGGGGTTTCGGGGTACTCTTCGCCAATGACTTCGAGGCCTTCCAACTCGTAAAGGCCGGAGCCTCCGATAACGGCGAGGTGGACGTCAGTGTGTTGGGCCATGTGGAAATAAGGGGTTTGGGAAAATACGTCAATAAGAAGGGGAACGTGGGGACTGAGCGCGCTACAGAAATACAGAAGGTGGTAGTTAGAAAATGAATACTGACCTATTTATGGGCCCCCTGGCCATATATATATATATAATATGCATCTCTCTCCCTCACCCACTGGGGGGGTTGCGTGTGGGAGAAACTGACCTTAAGTTCAGGTTATGTCCCTTTGCTGAATTTCTTGGGACTTGTTAATTATCGGTGGGAGAATGACGCGATCACCAATAGATGGGTAGTGAGCGATGTTCCGGCGAATGATGTGCAAAGAAGGGGCATGTATACACCACTCGATGTAGCTGGTCTGAGTGGCACCAAACTGCTCTAACGGAGTACAGTCGACGTAACTGGCCCAGTGTGGATTAGATTAATAGAAATCTGCAAGTCTATTCAACTGTCTCTAGACAATAAACTTGGGTGTTTTAAGCTGACTCAAAGGATTTGTCGTCATTCCAATGATTGTACCACTTCCAAGTTAATCACAGGTCATATCATCCATCAGACACAAGAGTATGCAGCTGGATTACTACACGCCAATCCACTACATCGACTAAAAGTATAGCAGGCCTGGAGGATATAGGTCTCACACATTGGTACTATTTGATCAACTTCAAAGGGAGTGTAGTACAGAGAAGGGGTCGCCCTAAGCTTTGCACCTAGTCTCTAAATTGTCTTTTACCCTGACACACCACAGCTTGGTTAGAACACCAGTACTTAGGGCTAAGCGAAACAAACAAGTGTAGGCCAGTGCATTGCTATCAAATGAGTAAAAGTGACACAAGTTCTGTTTACATAAAGGACTCGGGATATTGCTTAATAACAATAGGTACCATGGCTAATTATATTAATCTATTCTCACACCACTGATGGAAATAGACATTTTAATAGAAATATGGTATAAACCTTAGTAAGGCCAACTATTAAGTGGTAATACCTATATATAGTGCTAGTCTTAGCAGAGTAGCATATATTATGTGCTCCAAACTACAATACTGATCCTACTGTGGTTTTGGATCCTCTCAATCCCATTCATAGACACTATATCTCTATAAATATTGTAAGGTATCCACATCTCTCATAACATGTATTTAATATTTTGTGCAATTATTTCTGGAGAATGTGGTGATATTTGGCAAAAATGTGAATAATTCAAGAAAGACAGTAAATAATCAATGGGAATCAGTGGTAAGGAATTTATTAGGAAAAACAAGGAAGATGAAACTGGTTTTTGAATTCAAGAAGGTGCAAAGTCACTGGTATTTATATAGCTAGGAACTAATGATAAATAGAACTGCTCCTGATTATAATCAGAGGCTATCTATATTTAGGATTGATAGGCTCACTGAACAATGGAGATTTGTGGTAAATTATGAGCTGATGTCAAATGGTGAGTTTGTGGTTGTAATGATGAATTAGTAGTAATATGACATGGTAATTTTATCACAAAAATGTTGTGCCACCTCCCCAAGAACCACAAACCTTGGCGGCACCTATTCCCAGGCCCAGGTCACCAGGATGTCCTCAGGACCAGTCTGGTGATTCCCCCAGTTGTCCTGCAAGAATCCCCAACCCACAAGTACTGAATGTTCCCATAACCTCCCCAGTAGCTAAGCCACCAAGTTTATTAGAACAAACTCATTCGGAACTCAATTAAACCAGCAACACTACTGACATCCCCAACATTCCCAGCCAACAACATCAAGTAACCCGGGACCACCAGTGGTTATCCCAACAATGGTTTTAAGACTAACTACTGTTTTCCGCCACCACTGAATACCCTAACCCCTTGATTTATTTCTTGACATATAAATAAGGGGTGATCACCTATCTTTAATAAAGCAGACTTTTGATGCCCTGTTTCTTGCCTTTGAGATAACCAATTCTTTTGCTAATTTTTACCAGACATTTATTATTGTTTCAACTTTCATTTTCACTATTTTCCCACTGTTGCATAACAAAAATGTTGTGATATAGCCAAACGGCTATAGTAGTATTTACCATTGTCTTATTTATTTTCCTCTTTTATTAAAACTACCATCCATATTTAGGTGATTAGTCAAGGAATTGGCACTGCTAGCCTAAGTATTATCTTTTTATAAGTTATTATTGTTATTGTTACCCGAGTTAACTACTCTTAGTCTGTTAAGAGACTCAGGGATAGGCTTCTAATGGTAGGCGGGGCATTGGCACAGCCAAGCGGGCTACTAGCATTAGGTGGGGCTGTACTAACCTAATAAAGTGAGTGTCAATGTGTATGTGGGGGACGTGCACTGATGGACACTTACTAGTTAGTACAGGGGGGGGTGAGCATATATAGAGTTTATTGAGGGTAAACTAAGGAGGGGTAAGAATAAGCTGAGGTACTAACCAGTCCCCATGGGGGGCCTGGTTATATATACATGGGGGACTACTCCAAGGGAGGTCCCGAGGGGAAACTACATAACTAAGATAACAATAGGGAGGG
>JANBQC010000670.1:0-14345 GCA_027576995.1 Dimargaris cristalligena
AGCTGCTAACCGGTCCCAAGAGGGGCCCAGTTATATATACGCCAGGGACTACTTAAGAGGATAACAATAAGGAGGACCGGCTGGTCCTCGGATGAGCGGGACTTCCATGGGAATTGGAAGGCACTAGGATCACCTAGGAGTGATTAGTGCGAACCCGGGGAGGTCCGGCCAGTAAGGAGATATCAGTGATGTCTGGCCTTGTTAGGGCCGGGGGTACAATATGGTGCTATACGGCCTGCTATGATGGTGATCATAGCGGTTGGATTAGGACAGATTAGGAGGGGCGACACCAATGAATCATAATCAAACTAAACATGGACATCAGACTCCATTTCATATGGGACCATATTCGAAAAGAAAATATAATTCTGAAGCAAGTAAAGAGTGAAGAGTAAAGAGCGGACATCCTGACCAAACCGCTCTCCTCCTTCTCCTTCTCCCGCTGTGTTAAACTCAATATGATGACACTCAAAACTCACTGAGGGGAATGTTAGAAAACCATTTTATCCCAAGTGTGGAATATTCTTCCCAATATGGCATATTCTTACTGGCCTCCTATTGGTCAGATTCTCCCTAATAAAACTATCGTGGAGAGCTTAATCATCTCCTTGCAGTTCTTTTCTACTTTTATCTAATTTTGACTTAAGCTTTATTATCAATCTCAGATTATCATCTATGAGAGAACTTGTGGTTATTCCAATAAGATTAACTAATAGGAATATATAAAAATCAAAGGGAAAATTCATATGGAAAGAATAGGTTAAAGGTGAAGAGAAAAAACTAGTTATACCAGAAAGAAAAGCTACTTCATACCTTATATATGAATATAATAATTAAATAATAATAGTTTGTACCTGTGGCAATTAAGGGGACACTCCACCTTACCACACCACCCTGGGGACCCTATTACCTAGCTTTTCTTTTAATACTATAAATCCCCCCTATTAATGGAGACTGCCACCCTGGATAAGGCAGAACACAGCTCTTCCAGCTTTGGATCTTCTGACATCCAGCCCATAGTCTTGGCAGCTACTGTTGTGGCAAGGTAGAGCATCCCCTGATTGCCACAGGTATAAACTATTATTATTTGATTATTATATTTATATACACAGTATGAAGTAGCTTTTTTATCTAGTATAATCTAGTTTTTATCCCTTCCCTTTTAACACATTCTTTCCATATAATTTTTTCCTTTATAATATATAGTTATTCCTATTAGTGGATGGATACTAACCCTATTATTGGATATGCATATTCATGCTTGATTACTAGTGGTTATTTGATTTTATTCTCTCCCTTCTTTTTATTAGTTTTACTATATGAATTTATTATTTACTTTTTATTAGTTATGTAGGCTTACTTTTATTTTATTAGTTTTAATAATTCTCTGCCCCATATAGAGAATGGCTTAGCACTCTTAGCTATAGATCCAAAAACCTTAGCATTCCTTTGGATTAAATATGCACTATCAATGCAGTCAATTGGGCAATGCATGCAAGTGATTGGTACATTCATGAGAGTGATTGGTATATGCATTAGTATACATATTTTTACATGTAAGGGATAACTTTTCCCCCTCTTTTCTTTTGTGTATCAATTTCTTTGTGTTAATTTTTTATATATCTTTTCTTTAATAATAAAAATATCTTTATTATTACTCTAGTTATTGGGATTTTATACTTCAAGTTGTGGTTACTAAGGGTAGACCTTTTGAGCTTCTAAACAAGTAATTATTATATTAGATTACTTTAGTTAAAAACTTTATATAGTTGGTATTATTTATATGTATTTTTCATTTGAGTGATAAACCAGTTCACCTGGAGAAGCCACCCTGCCCTTTTAATATTATTTTGTTTTTGTTTATTTTAGTGACTTGATACAAACATACTGTGATACTGTCCCCCCAACCCAGATGCTCCAGGATCAGTAGGCAGACCCTAACATAAAACACCTACACAACTACATGGAGGACAGAATGTTCTAAAAATTCTGTGGAAAGAACTAGACCTTTATGCTGGTGGACCAACTGTTATATCAATAGGGCCCTGGTAGGCAGAACTACCTTGTTCTGCCTAAATCTCACTAAGTAGTGGCCATTAATGCCACCTATAGCAGACCTGGCACTGGCCACCTAGACACCAAGACAGTCCTACACCAACTCTGCCAGACTGTGTACTAGGCCTCTATGGACAAGGATATAGAGAAATATATGCAAGGTTGTGAGACCTTCCAATGCTACTAATATGCCCCCCAACCTCCCACACAGTTGGTAACCCCCCTCACCAGGCCATTAGACTACTTAGGCATTAACATAATTGACCCATTTAACACCACCCAGAATAGCAATAAGTTCATCTTAGTTACTGTTAACTATTTCACCTGCTGGCCTTTTTCTCACACTGTCCCAAACATTATGGCCTAAGCTATTATTCAGTTCCTCATCAAAGATGTGATCAGCATCTACAGCTGCTCCTAGATCCTTATCTCTGATTGTGGTAAACAATTCACTACAAGTATACTCTGGCAAACACAGCACATCTTGGGGGTAGACCATCAAATAGAAGTCCCATACCATCCCCAGAGTAATGGAGCTATAGAATGACTCAATGGTATACTCAAATTTATCATTGAAAAACACTCTTCCAGGGATAATCTACAATAGGACTAACACCTAGTCCTCTACTTATTAGCCTACCACACAGCCCATGTCCATGTTATTACTAATAAGCTATTCTACTTAATGTATAGCTAAGACCCTTGCATACCTGTAGATGTTACCCTAAATGCTGAATCTGGCACCCTCCAGGCCTCCACTGGCTCCACCTACATTGACAAACTCTACAGCTATCTCAGCAAGGCTTACCAGTGAGTCTGCCATAAGCCGGGCCCTAAACCCATGGACCCCACATAGTACCATATCAAAGACAGTGTCTTAGTCTAAGTCCCCCATAGGCCCCTGTCCTTACAAACTCCCTTCAAGGGCCCCATCTTAATTAAAGGAATCCATAGTGGCAATACATATACCATCACCCCTGTGGTTCACAATAAACTCCTTCAATAAGAATGAGTATCTGGCAACCAGATTATTACATTTATCAAAGGCCTTAAGGACAAGGCTACAGTAGGAGAGAGTGATGTTGGCCCTCCTAATCTGACTTAATCTATACATAATAATTATCCAGCCTTATTAGGCCATATAGTACCATATTAACCTTCCCATGGTCACCCCCAGTACTATGGGATCATCATATATCACATAACTGTTCCCCTTCTAGACCCCATAGTTCACACTAATCACTCCTGGGCTGATCTAAAGACTCTACCAGTTCCCAATGGAGTCTTCTAGGTCCTCACAGCCATCCAGTTGGCTATTTATCATACTATTAGTTTTAGTGGCATCTTCCTCTGGGGACCTCCCTTTGGAATTGTTACTTACATATATATAACCAGCCCCCATTAGGACTGGTTTGATTCCTTAGCTTATTCTGACCCCTAGTTTATCCCAATAAATATTATATACACCTACTCCCATTATACTGACTAATAAGTATACCTACTGCACAACCTTTGCATGTACCTGAATTTAGTAACCTTTATTAGTTAGTAACATGCCCCCATTCTAATACTAAGACCTACTTGGCTGGGTCTAAGCCCCATTCACCATTAGAAGCCTATCCTTGGGACTCTTAATGGACTAAGAGTGGTCAACCTGGGTGATAATATACTAGTAGAAAAATATCTAGTTTAATGAAAAAGATATTTATTTACAAATAATTAATGAAATGGAATCATAGTCATGAAAGATAAGGAAATTTATGAGTAAAAATAGCACTTTCTTGGGAGGAAGAGGGCTTCCTGAACTGAGGCCGTAAAGCAATCGTTATAAATATTCCAGAATATAATTATACAATTCAGAATATTGGCAAAAAAATGGCATAGTACATGGTCGTTGTCATGAATATCAAATAATAAATCGGGTGTTGACTTCCCGAAAGACATAGAAATATTCTCATTAAACTCATCATATCAATAGAAATCGGGCATAAGGGTTGCAAACATCAATAATCATTGTATTCATAATGGAATCACCGGGTGAATAAATAGCCGGGTAGTAAAAGCTGATGGCCGACGTGTTCATTGTACTACAGCAGTCCCCCTCGAACTAAAGGTAACAGTGTTCACCAAACGTTTACTACAGCGCTATCGTAGTTTCAAAACCACCCCGAATAGGTAAACTGGACGCCGAGTCCTGGCTTAATGGCATGTATGTACTATCGAAATAGTCGCTGCACGACACCTCAGTGTCAGTGTAAACGCATTCTTAATGCCCCGGCAGTGATTGGCCGTCGAGATAAATAGTGTTAGGAGATTCACAAGCATCCTCTTCTTCTACTTCTATATCAGAATCCAGATCCTTGAACGTGTATCCGTCGATAAATTGGCTGGTCAGAGACGGTAAATACCTACTGGTGATAGAGCACGAGTCTAAATGACTTAGCGTATTGTTTTTAGAATCAAGGCTGTATAGATACATGTCTGTCCCAATCGCCACCGCCCCACTAGTGCACTTAGCAATGCGTAGGCATTTCTTCAATTGTTTCTCGGTATTAACCAGGTTACCACCAGATGGTTTACATTCCATGACAAACACCGGCGTTCTGTCGTGTTTCACTACGATAAGATCAGGCTCAGCTGTTCTTATTCGGTCGTTGCGAGTATCTCTGTATACAAATCTGGACTGGTGTTTGATGTCAAAGGAATCACCAAAGCATTGGTAAAGAATATCGCGCCACGTATTTTCCACGGCCGACTCATACCCGTGCAGTAACTCGTCGTAACACCGTCTAATTCGGGATGGATCGTACCCCATTTATAACTGATTACCCTTTATGATGTAGAACACGATCAGTCGGCCGATATGTGTCACGAGTCTCATAAAACTATCCGACACTTTATACTGATCGAGATCTACCTGTACAGCACTAAGTGTTTCGATAACCTTACCAGCCTCCCCAACAATAATTCAATCGCCAGAATTGGCAGGTATAATGGCGCAAATGCGGACCCCGATTTTCTTTGCGGTCTGTTTGACCCAGTTGAGTTTGTTCGCGCGCAATTCGACACCATATAATCTATAAGCAAGTGCCATCGTCGGATTTAAGAGGCATTAGGATTTGAAATATACAACCCCTTAGGGGTAATGTCAGTATGATATACCGGTTAGGGACAGATATTGAGTGTCAGCTTTTATAAATTTCTCATCAACCAAGGGGTCAGCCAATGCGAATGTCTCAGCTGGGATACCTTGGAGCCCGTGAACCTCCTTTTGGGCAATGCCGATTTTGGGTTCCACTGGGCTAAGAGCAGGCGTTAGTGGCGGTGAAGAGGGTGTTACCATGCCGGGGGCTTCACTAGGTGGTGACAAATAAGCCACGGGCTATTCCTAGGGTACTGAGTACGTCGATATACTCGGAGACCGGTGGTCGCAAGGAGAAAAGTGGGATATCACTGATTATCGTGTTGAAGATCTCCGGAATGTGACCACTTACACGCATTTGCCCACACGAGAATCGGCCACCCAATATAACAACCACGGAGAGGTGGCAGCCGGGTAAACATGTGTACGTCGATGTAGGCCACATGGGTTACATCGGGGTTGGCGAGTGACAACAGGCCCCAGGCCGGGTGGGTGAAGTACTTACCCCAAATTACGAAGGTGCACACTGTGCTCTCGGACCCGGACACTGGGCTCACACTATGGGTTGCACTTCAAGGAGCGCTGGCTATAGCGGACGAAGCACAGTGGCTGTGGCACACGGGCGACAAGGACGGGCCAACAAGGGTAGCGGAATGGGACCTAGCTCAGGCCACGGAAAGTAGAGTGAAGACCCGGCGGGGGAGGGCACTGGAAACGGCGAATGTGAGCGATATAAGAAAGAAATTCGAAGAGGAGATATTAGTAACGGTGAAGCAAAAACCAGCGAACTTTGGGCAATAAATGGAGAGGAGAAAGGGGTTGTACCAGGTGGTGGAAAGAGCGACAGGAGGGGTATACCACGGGTGGCAGGATTGGACGGCAGTCCAGGCGGAAGGCAATTTATCACAGACAACACCCCGTGGCAAGCACCCGCGAGTATTCTGCAACTACTGGAATAGACCAGCCATTAAAGCACCCAATGGTCACCTGACCCGACCAGCGCGAATGCGCTATCCAGGCAGCAGCGGCCAGATTACTAGCACAATGGCCTAGTCCAAATACATGCTGTGGAATGTGACTCCAAGTCCACCACACGCGCTGGTAGATGGTGTAGGGAAAATCCTGAAAGGGAGTTA
Source organism: Dimargaris cristalligena (assembly GCA_027576995.1). Lineage (NCBI taxonomy): Eukaryota > Fungi > Kickxellomycota > Dimargaritomycetes > Dimargaritales > Dimargaritaceae > Dimargaris > Dimargaris cristalligena. The sequence continues at coordinate 6,334 of JANBQC010000670.1, forward strand.
GTGTCGTCCAGCACGTTTAATGATATCGCCCCAGAACCAATGCCCAGGAGTTAGACATCAATTAAATTACACCTCTGGGGTCATGAAAGGTGTGAGCGGCGGCGAAGGCTTATATGGGGTGAGGGCTAACATCATGATTCTGTCATGATCTTGATGACATACTCTGTCATTTAACAGGCAGCTGCATGGTCGGCTGTTTAGTGGGTTCCCAAATGCAAATCTCTGGAGCAAGACCTCTTTGCGCCGGCATACCACTCTTCAGTAGTAATAATGTAATGGTCTATAGTAGCTATTGTCAGTATGGTGGCTGGGACTCGGTTAATGTATAGCCAAACTAGTAATGGAAACTAGGGCAGTTGAAACATCTTTACCATTTTGGCCCACATTTTTAATTGGAAACTCAGGTACGGTCCGCAGTGTGCATGCCCAACTGGATTAGACATTGACCCGCCCTGGTCGTTACTGGTATGTCCCAGTTATTCGTCTTCTAAATTGACGTCAGAACCTCGTCGGTTCCGTCCATTTCATGATTCTTAGCGCTGCGGCAATTCGTCATCAAATTCTCTATACCTTAACATTCGGTCCCTATTGCTAAATTGCTACAAATTTATACTATTCGCCTTGTGCTGGCTGGCGCTGTAAAAATAACGTCGGTATTTCTGATTCATGAATATAATAAGCTATATTATGCGAACGTCTCCAGGAAAACGAGTTTCTCTTTCGAGGACCATTTTAGTGCCATCCCAGAGTCATCAGAGCTCTATCCGCGTATTAGTGTTTCCGAGTTTTACCTGGGTTTTAGTGTCATTCCGAACATACCTATTATCATATATTTTACCTACCCAACGTTATCGATGGCAGGAAACCCTTCCGTCCTCCATGCCCCTGTCCTTCCCGAACTCCCCACATTAACCCACTACCCCAAAGACTATATAAATATCAATCAATATAACTATCCAACACCATTTCGCATTTGATCTACAGGTAGCATCGCATAGGAGTATTATTATTTAATGGCTAAGAAGGCTACTCAAACAAAGCGGCGGTGCAATACATCCTCCTTAAGATGCAGTTTGGGTAGTATATAATTGTATTATGTAATTCAATATCGAGCATCGACTGCAGGTCTTGTAAATAGCTGGGTGTATAGATTGGTTGGTGAGTAGTCATAACCTGCACAAGCCGCTTGAGTAACCAACCGATAAGCACATCTCGAGCCTGTGTAGACTAAACGGTCGGGCGGGATGAAATGGGACTGGGTCGGAATGAGCGGCCGCTATGGGATATTAGTCAATGTAAATATAAATAAATAAAATGCAAGACTCTATGGGGTTAGTGGCAATCCTAATACGGGGGGCAAGATGCTTGGCGAAGAGTGGTGGGTAGGGGGTGGGTGGATATTGGGCAAGTTCAGAGTTAAAGCGAGAGGATTCCATGGAACCCAGCCGGTTGAAGTGCTTACCTAGCCAGTTTCTTTTCGTTGGAGGTGGTCCGTTCGGGCTTGGCGCGGTTCAGCACCTTCAAAAAGTCCTGCACACGGGCCCGCATGCGGGAGTGCATGTAAGCCTTGGAGCACTTGATATGGTAGTGCAGGTAGTCGCGGAAAAGCTGGATGTCGGAGATGGTCTTTTCACGCACTTCAGGGTGTTCGAAATGACGAGGAAAGAGGACTGTTCAGTTGTGGCGGATCGGGTAACATGTTTGGTAGTCATGTAAAGGATAGTGAAGCATAAGCATCAATACTTCGTCTGAGCCCGTGGTACAGGGAGAGTATTCAGCTGAGACGGTAGAAAAGCGGGAAGTATAAGTTATGAGTAAATAAGGGGATCACTTACCAAAGGTGACATAACCTACGCTTTCGTCGTCTTTCAGGTTGGGCAAGTGGCGAATCTCAAGTGGGGGCTCCCGGTTGGAGTATAGAACCTGCGGGGCATTCTGAATAGACGCCAGGCGACGGGCATCGACAAATTCCTAAAAGCATTTCAGAGGGGTTGGCACCAAGACAGGTATGTTAATAATAATGTTGTTAGTCGGCTGGTATTGGTAATTCCGTTGACATATTACGAGTTAGGAATAATAATTGGCCACTACTTCCTGAGATGCAGATGTCCGATCTGATAATGGGTCCTAATAAAAAGCAACGGATCATACCTGGAGGAACACTCGACCAAAAATACGATCCATCTCTTCCTTGAAAAGAGTGCTGAAGATGACAGTGACCCGGTCCTCGCTGGCCCGGATGTAGATGGCTTCCTCCTCGCGGTAGTGGATAGTCATCAGTGACCCTGGCTCTTGGAGCTCGGTTTCCCATTCCTTGAACGCCTTTTCATACGGGGCGGCAAACACATTGCGTTTCAGTAGACCGATGCGCTTGGCCAGAGCGGCTGTTGATAGGATACAGGGGGTGAGACAGGGAGGGTATTAGTACGTAAAATCAGATGGACAAACACCAATAATTGGGTAGCGCCTGGTGGCATGAGGGCCGAAGACGATAGTATAGCACTATCAGCGGATGGGTAAGATGGTGGTTCAATAGTATTTGTAATATTATTCGATCTCTTAGGGCCCATCATATCTGATCGATACCCTAGCTCAACGGTACTTACCACTATCGTCAGGGACGTTCTCCAAATCGAACTTCAGGGACACGTTGTAGCCCTGCTCTACCTCGGGGGCCAAGTGGGCGCTGTACTCTTTCTGGATGATATCCTGGGCGCCGTGGCTCACCAGCTCCTCAAAACAGGGAACGGCCATCGAGAGTAGCAGTTCGGTTCGGCTAGTAGGGGTGCTGAGGTGGTACCGGACGCCATCGAAGTCCACCAGCTGGATATCGACAGCTTCCTTCTTTTCGCTGCCAAATAGTAAAGTAGAGTAATAGTAAGCGCGGCATGCCACTGGGCAGTGGGTGGTGAGTGACGGGGTTCCATAATGAGTGGGCGAGAGGGGGTGCCTACTGTGGCCCACTCTCCAAAGTGAGATAGTTTGGTCATTTGCGCAGGGACTACAGAGTGGGATGAACAACATACCTGGTGAAGCGCTGGAGAAGGGACTCTTCCAAGATGTAGCTGTTGGGTTCCAAGAGAATCATGGTTAAACAGACGAGGGAAGTGAATATAGAGCAAGGATGGACAGAAGAAGGGGGTTTATAATAGTGAAACAGATGCTGAGCAAGGCAAAGGAGTAGATTAAATTCAGGAGAAGTTGGTGGTGAAGGGGTAGAGCATGACGACGACCTACAATAGAATAGTCAAGCGAGTCAGCAGTAAAGGCACTGGCACTGGGAGAATGGTGTAGCTGTGGCAGGCCGTTCACCAAGCTTGGCGGACTTTCTAAGAAATACAACCCAAGCCCAACGTGGGGGGGCTACCTCATGGGCTATGTTTATGTGTGCTCTTTTTCCGCCTTCTTTTTAGCTAGTTTACTTCCGGTTTCACCACGACAGAGTCCAGCCCTCGCTTTTCCTTTATAACGACCCTTCCTGGAACCCTTAGGCAAATCGCATAAAGCCATACCGGGTACTGTCAAGCACATCCCCCCCCCCCCCACCCGCCCATTCGCCTCTACTTCACCGTAATACAACCCACCTGCCCTCACAATGCGGGAAAGTAACTCGACTTTCCGCCAACGCAAGTATGCCCCAGACGACCCCGACGAAAAGGACGTCGAACGTCTCGTGGCCCATCACCGCCAGGTGCAGGATGAATTAACCGATGACCTGGTGCGGATGGCCCAGGCCCTCAAGGGAAACAGTCTCGCTTTCAAGGATATTCTGACACAGGACGAAAAGGTAGGTCGAGACGAAGTACCCTGGAGTTGAAAGGGGGATGGTTTTGCCGGCGTAGTGTAGCCCTAACGAGCAATTTCGGCCACGCCGGGGACCGCCCATTCCAATCCGGGAGGTCATCCCCCCCCCCCATTCACTTGGATATGTGTTATTAATATATCCCGAACCCAATGCTGGCCTTTTCTCTAACCATATCACCGTTTTATCATCGAATTGCCGCTACCCCCGTCATTTGCCAACCAGGCCCTTCAAGAGGCCCAAGAAGTCATGGGTACGAATCAAAACCGCCTCCAGCAACAGGGTGGTCGGCTGGGGACCTATACTCGTAAGTCGTGGGGCACTACGTGGATGACCTGGCTGATGGTCCTGCTGGTCTGCCTGGTCTTTATTTTAATGTATTTGGTGATCCGGTTGTTCCCCAAACGAGCCTAAACAACAACACAATACAAGGATTTTTAAGACTATGCCAGTAACTACTATTTGCTGATGTATTCGTATAGATATGAATGTGCCTACTTGTACTAGTGGCTAATGTGGAGTGGTGTGTAGATGTTACTGCTGGATATATTGTTAATGCTAGGTTAATGGTTCCATATGTGTAAATATTTAGAGAAAAGCCTCACCTAGAGTAGGCCTGAATCCAAAAATGCCTTGGATAAGCAGGAGTACAGACTGTGCTGTTAAGATAGGCTAATCGACCCAAATTCTATGACTGCAGGAGGGGAGAGGAGAGAAAGCCCATTGGGAATGAAAGCCGGTCTGATATACTCCTTGTAGTTAACTAGTGAACGCTTTTTTATGGGTGGAGAGGTAAAAAACACCCACAGGAATATTCCCTATTGACCTTAGTAACTTACCCTCATTGTTTCACGATTCAACAGGCCCATTGCCGTTATTTCAACTATTATTTCCTACTCTTCTTCTTTGCCCTTTTCTTTACCACATCCCAACCGCCTATACTACTACCATGGACATTGAAGAGCCCTTCTTCCTCCGCTACTAGTAAGTACTGTGTTCAGGTACCCAGTAGCCTGTTCGCCCTCTGAACTATCAACCGCTTGTTAACTTGCCGCCTAGCTTCCACCATTCAGTAACCCTATACCAAGACCTAACCTCACAGCTTTCTACTCGTTTTCCATCCTCGACTACCTTACATTTCCTGTTTTCTGCACCTAGCACTGGCCATTCCGGTCGCTTTGGCCACGAATTTCTCGAGTTCGAATTCCATGCGGATGGCATATGCCGCTATGCCAACAATTCCAACTACCGCAATGAAAATATGATTCGCAAACAGAGTAAGCCATGAATTCAGTGTTGTGCCCCGGCTGCCATGCGAGCAGTGAATCGTCTCATTGGCCACTTTACTATCGCCCGCCTAGTCGATAATCTTTTACTGGCAACTAACTGCATTTACGTTTACTTTGACCCTCTATGCAACTACATCCCTATCTACACCAGTGAAAGTAACGCCGGCCGTGATCAGTGAAGTCAAACGGATAATCAAGGACTCTGAAATTTTACAGTAAGTTAACAGGGTGGATATGGGAACCCTACTAAAAAATAATAGTACTCCAAATAAGTGATTGTCTAGTGGTTGCGAACCTTTGTAATAGCTACCCTTTAACCTACCACAAACCCTCCGTTACTAATGCCATCTAATTTAACATTGTGGTGATTATTCGACATGTGTTGGGAATCCCAGGGAGGATGACGAACAGTGGCCCCAGCGGAATTCGGACGGTAAACAAGAACTTGAAATTCGCCTTGGCGATAAGCACATCTCCTTTGTGACCTCTAAAATTGCATCATTGGCCGAAGTACAACGTAGCGAGGATCCCGAAGGTTTACGAGTATTTTACTACTTAGTCCAGGATCTTAAGTGCCTGATGTTATCGCTCATATCGTCGCATTTCAAGGTAAGCCTTGTAGTTTATTGATAGGCATTTACATTAAGGCTGGTTGGGAGAAGGGGGGTATTATCCGCGTCAACTGCTAATAGCAAGTATGGCTTGCTTCAATTAGAGTCTGCTTACTAACACTTTGCAATTATATATTTCATTTATTTTTCGATTTTCTTAGATCAAACCCATTTAAATGCCAATTGGAGTTTCCTACGCCGATAATTTAATGAGGAACAGAGCACATTATGTAGAACCCACTCCCGATTTTCCACATGTGGTGCCGTTTCCAGAATAAATCTAACCAATCGTTTTAAAAGACGTTTCTATCCCGTTCCTTTCTATTCCCCTTTGTAATCACATTTGAAACCACCAGGTATATACCGAAATGAATAGAATTTGTGGAAATGTATTCTAAATTTATTGTTGCATAAAAGTTGCGTAGACGGTGCGGGTAATATACCAATCAGGCAGCTTATGTGACCTAGTAGCGGTCACTCCGCCGGTCTGAGCGGTCCGAACGGTCTTCGCGATACTCGCGTCGAGAAGACCGCCGATCTCTGCTGGATTCATCCCGATCCCGTTCCCGAGAGTGCCGCCTCTGATGGCTTCGTTCGGAGTTCCATAAGGCATCGGAACGACTTGTATCCTCATGCTTGAGGGATTTCCATTTGGTTTGACTGGCGCGGCCAAAATTCTTGACCTTCATGATATCAGGCAGGGCCTCGACCGCGGATTTGGTGGCCGCGGCAGTAGCCACCGGTGGGATGCTATTGGAAGCTCGTGCCAAATCCCCAAACTGGTCACTGAAGAACGCCCCTTTGTGGTGCGCGGGTCCCGCACCGGGTAGGCCGCTTCCGGCTGCTTGTCGACTCTCCCGTTTTTCGATTTCCCGTTCCTGTTGCTGTTTCCGTCGCAGCGCGTCAATTGCACGCTGTTCAGCTGGGGTGAGATTCTGGCGCCGTCCAGCTTCCCGAATTTCCTCCACCCGGGCCTCTTCCTCCTGTTGGTTACGTAGGCCCCGGGCTCGCTCCCGTTCCTCCCATTCGGCCCGTTCCGCCGCTGGATCAAGGTTATCTGTATCATCGGCTGCCTCTAATAGGTCATCCTGGGTGGTGCCACGGGCCTCCAGTTGTTCGGCCCGGATGGCATCCTCGATCATTTGGCGGGTGGCCCGCTTACGTTCCTCCATCGCCTTAGTGTCGTCGGCTGTTGGGGAAGCCTTTGGCGCATCAGCGGGAGTGGGCACGACTTGGACATTTTGCTGCACCTGGGCACGTAGGGCCCGCTGTGCCCGGGAGACAAATACTGGTTTGAGTAATACCGATTCACCCTCAGATTCACTTTGGGGGGTCGTAGAAGCGCCTGGGCCAGAACTCGATTTCGATTGACGACCTGGCGTAGTAGTGGTGGTAGTAGCGGCAGCCGAGGGCCGATCGTCCAAGTCGCTGTCTTCCTCCCCATGGGACCATGACCGGGCCGGGGAAGCCGACCGGGACGAACCGGCCGAACCCGAGGGGGAGCCCACTGAACCAGCCGCCCAGCTGGGCGCAGTAGTCGTCGGTAGGCTTATTTTACCCCGAAACGCCGAAACGATTGGGGGAGAGCCCGGTTGCGCCCCAACACCATGTGTAGTGGTTTGGCGAAGGCCTCCTGCTGCACCATGGCCTTCATCTTCGGAATCGGATTCCGATTGCACGGCCCATTCGCCTGGTTCCGCGTCTAAAGGTTCATTCTCCCCTTCCGACGAGGAACGTTCCAGAAGAGCCGCATCAGGAGCCTTTCCGGGCCAGAAGCGCTGTACTTTGGTCTTCGCCTTAGGTTTGGTCGGAAGATTTGGTTGAAAACTGGACATGACTGCAAAAGTATATATATACAATAACAGCTAGCAATTGGGAATGTGTAGATATTTGACAAAAAAAAAGGGGGGGTTGCAAAGAAAACAAAACACGGCCAATTTCAAAGAGATGGATAAAAAAAAAGGGACTGCACTCTAGGGAAATAGGTGATGTTATTGTATATAGTCAATAACATTCTAACAAGGCCGCCCTTTTTGGCCCCAAATCTAGTTAATGTAAAATATTTCGACTATATAGCTGCTATTATCCTTCATGTGGTGACATAACCGCCATAGTTCAGATTTGTAATTCGTCCCTTTATGTCACTTAACTATACTCCATGACTTTGCACATCGCTTAAAATCATAAAATCTCACTACTTATAATGGTTACAGGCCCAGCCCTGGCTTTACTAAATGTCCAGCCAGACCATTCTTAGAAATGTAGACAATAAATTATCAGTCATAAATTCTGTGATAAATATTAATTTAA